>JAJJWX010004335.1:0-63402 GCA_023529315.1 Papaver bracteatum
ACTCACTTCTTGGATTAAGCTTCCAAGTCCCTACTAAATCATTGTTACCCGCCATTTGATGATCAACAGCATCGAGACTTCGTCACCATCTCCACCAACAGCTCACGAACCATCATTGTTCTTCCAGAGAGCATCCGTTGCAGTCATCACCTAGCTCGGCCAAACTGAGCTCCTCCAACACCGAGCATGCCATGCTTTGAGCACCGATCAACAACACGGCAGAAACTCGAGTATCACCATAGTTCGATACTGCCATGCATGCCTGAACTTGTTGTTTCATCATTGCTAACACCCAACAGCAACATCAAAGTATCGTGTTCTCTCCTGAGCTTCATATCCATCACCGAGCAGCTCCATCTTCATGGCCGATATCTCCATGAACTAGTATTACGAGCTTTTACTTCTATGCATTTTTCCAGCGAGCTCACCACCATAGCGGCCACCATAATTCAGCTCCTCCTCGTTTCGTCTCAGTTCCATTTCCATGACAAGCCACCATCAGCAACCCACTGTTCTTCAGCTCCAACAGCTCCTTCATATCGCTGTTATGGTTCATCTCCCGTCATCCATTTTCTTCCATGCTCGAGACTGCCACAACAGCAGCCCAACTCTGTCCAATTAACCATTACGATCACCTCTGCCAAGTTCCATCGCTGAACAGCTCCATTTCATCGTCCATGGCAGCACCAAGATCCGCTTTTTTTTCGCAAGACCACAGTAGCCGAACAATCACCAGCCGCAACTCCATCGAGAACCAGCAGCTAACGCCTGCCATTACTTCTCCTAAACTCACCGGCTTCACTTTCAAGCCATGCACGAACTCGAGAAATAGCAAGCTCTCATTAATCTCAGCCAACCGAGAACCCCAAACTCTCAGCTCCATCGTCCTTGGCTCATTGCCTGAGCTTGAACATAATCCCTTCCATCATTGCATGTACGTTCCATCACCGAGCATCAACAACAAATGTTCCATGCAAAAGAGACTGAATGTACGCGGGAGTTTTCATCATTTTGAATTTCAGCCTCCCCCTAATAGAATATCGGATCGCCTTTAGCAGTTCCTTTGAATCGACTACCCCTTAACATGAAGGTGTCCCTTAACGTACATTGAGGGTGCCCATAGAAATATTTGTTTAATTGTCATTTCGGAAGATCGACAGTTTAGTTCCAACTTCATTCGTATTTCGCCTTTGGCTTCGCCTTGTCGTCCTCTACCCGATGAAAAGTAGAAATCTTGAATTTGAACGAGTTACATTTGGTCTTTGGTCCTTCTTCTCTCTTAGCTAGCTTCTTTTATTGCACAACTAAGCTCCAATTCACTTCTTTTGGATTATTCACCTAATAACGCACAAATAAGAGAAAACACGCGTAACACACAATAATCTGCAGGAAAACCAACAAATACTAGCATGGAATTAACACAAAATATATGTGCAAAATGCACTTATCACCTAGCCGACCAAAACACAGCCGGCATGATTGTATTAAATAATGATGCCGGCTATAACTTAAAAAAATATAAAGTTTCTGATGCCTACAATCGGCAAGGTCCAAGTACAATACAGTGCCGGCTACAAATTATCCGGCATGGTGTTTGTTAGTATACCCTTCCAGCCCTGGTTATTGTCCAACAATCTCCATGGCTCTGATAAAAAGTCGGAAGGTTGTTAATCCTGATACTATGCCGGTTGTTTATTGGTCGGCGTGTTGTTCAACTATCGACCTTGCCGGCCAAAAACCTGAAAATCATAATTTTCGGTTTCTAACCTAATCTAACAATCATATAACACAAAACAATAATGGGTTTGAGTTTATAAATCACTTATAATCTTCTTTTCGCCGGCGGAGGATTTTTTTCAACATTGTTACGGATTGGATTTTCGGGTTTGCTACTTCCAACTTTTTCCTTACCTTTTGTTTCGGTTTGGATCTTCTAATGTTACCCATTGAATCTCTCTTGCTACCGGATCGTTTAGAATCAACCATTTTTTGTAGAAAATCAAAAATCAAAAATCTGGTTGATTTTAGGTTTTTGGAATGAAAGAGAAGAGGAGAGGGAGGGATTAGAGAAGAAGGATTAGAGGAAGATTAATTAGTTTTTAGTTTTTAAGTTTAGGGTTTAGTTTTAGGTTAATTAGTGTAGGGGTATTAAAGTAACTTTACCACGTTTTGGCCTCCCCTTAGTAAGGACACATGTCCATTTAAATTTGGGTATACCCCAATTAATCTGGGTATACCCCAATCTCGCCAGGTAATATATTGGTGATGAATATTTTGCATAAGGCTTGAAGGACAAGGGGTTTGATGCATATGATCATCCATGGTGAGTCTCTCTATGTGTTTGAACTTGATGATTAATATGATCGTATTGCAGCTATTGAATATGGTATGGTTTATATTTCACAATAATTGTTTTTTGTACGTCCTTGGCATCCGCTAATTGAGCAAGAAATTGATGAAGGTTCCTTTACATATATGGAACTCAAAAGCCTATATAAGATTTCAAGTGTAATTGGTAAACCAATTGTAACAGATAAACTTATTGCTACAAGAGCTCGAATGAGTGTTGTGATGGTTTTGGTTGAAATTGATGTTGATTAATTTAGAGTATCATTTGTATATTTTGGTCTATTATGATGGTAAGCATTTGGTTGATATGGATGTGGAGTTTCCATGGGAGGCTTCTAAAGGATCATAATGTAATTATTTTGGTCATGTTTATGTTAAATGCCCATGGGTTAAGACAAAGGAGATCCGTATGGAGCTGCAAAAAAACACTAGTGAATCTAGGAATCATCAAGCTTGTGTTGCGAAAGGTTCTAATAATCCAACTATAAACTTATTTTTGATACTTCAAAGAAGATTTTTTCTAGTTCAGAACATGATCTTATAGAGGATGGGGTCATTTCTCTAGAGGGTGATAAGGAAAATGTGTTTATGGAAAAAGAAACTAGTGTTGGTTTACCTACTACGGATAAGTTTGATATTTTTATTGGGATAGTTAAGGAGTTTCAGACTCTAGTGGTAGAGAACTCTAGTAAGATAATGGATTTAGTCAATTCTTCTTGAGTTGGTAATCAATCTGGAATACATTCTGAAGGTCATAAAGTGATTACTTCTGGTGCTTCAAAAGGTTAATTCTTGTCTAAAGGGGGCAGTTCTACAATTTTATCTAGTCTTGCTCCTAAAGAAGTGGAACTTAAGAAATTTGGCCCTGCTAAGAGCCTTCTTATTATTTTGAATAATGTTCAAAATTGGATGTTGGAACATTAGAGGGTTGAACGATCCTATAATATATCATAAAGTATGTAGATTTATTAGCCCTAATAAGTTATCCATGGTAGTTATTATGGAGACATGTGTACAGGATAAATAAGAATTGGTGTTTACCTTCTTTTTACTTCGTCGATGATCCTTCCCCCCATTTCGTGCACTTCCTGGCAGTCACTTATTTTGATGCAGTTAAGATGCAAATATCAGACCAATTTTCTATGTCTGCAAGAGATTCCATTCCACGGAAGTGCAACCATGTCAAGCATGCACATGATTATTTGTTGGATGTACCAATTAGCGGGCTTAACCAATGCCTTGGTCCAATATAGTTCAGAGTTGTTCTTTGTTATCGCCTTGGCATCCTGATGTTTGTTGAGAATGGACTATGCTCAAGTTGTAACATATCTATGGATATATTTGGGGACCACGCGCTTCATTGTGCTAAAGTTGTTGGAAGTAAATTCCGACATGACCTTATACATGATGTAACCGCTGACATTTGTTACAAAGCTGGTGAGCCTGCGCTTAAGGAAGTTTCTCTTGGGTTTCTGTCTGATTATGGAAAAGATTTACGACCTGCTGATATACTTGTTCTTAACTGGGAAAATGGTCAAGATGTTTGCATGGATGTCACAGTTGTCTCTCCTTTCACTAGTGAGGGTACCCGCTCTTTCACCCCAGGTAAGGATATTTCTAGTATTTTTTCGCGTAAACGCACTAAATACTTGGACAAGTGTTTATCACATGGTTATGGTCTGGGTGTTCTAGCTTTCACTATCTTAGGAGAACTCGGTGAATATACTTTGTGCTTTTTCAAGCGTCTGAAGATTTTTTACTTAGCAATGACGCTAGTAGTGGTTTTGGTAGTTTTATTTTTCATAGATTAGGTATTGTTGTTCAAAAAGGAGTTGGAGCGCAGCTTATTCCTAAATTACCAACCAAAGCTGTTATAAAATAAGTTTATTCATCCAATAATAATAAGAAGAAGAAATCAATTTTATATAAAAATAAATAAATAAAATAATAATGATTGGATAAAAAATAATGATTTTGCTAAAATCTCAATAAATAAGAATTGGTGTTTTCTAGATAATGATGATAATAATAACTCATGGAGTATAAAGGTGGGTTGGAACCCGCTTGAAATGTCTGTGAACTTGATGCATTCTGTTTCTCATGAAATCTTCTTGGAAATAAATACTTGTAGTAATGTTAAATTTATAGTGACCTTTGTTTATGGGGATATAATGATAGTAATAGGAGGAGAGTTGCTTTATGAAATGACTAGATCTTAACCCGTGCCGTAACGGCATGGGATGTTTTGTCTTTAATACGATATTGGTCACATTCCTCTAGCTTCATTTTTTTCGTGAGTAATTATTTTGATATTCAAATAGGTTTTGGGAAACAAAATAGGTTACCTGATCTTTTTATTTTTTACATAAGCATGTTATTCCAATTTATTATCTAGACGGAGTAATAATGTTTTGCCAATATGAAAAAGAATAAAAAATACAGTAAATAAAAAATTTCCCCATTTATTGTTCCATCATACCATAATTTCAAATTTCAAAAAGAATATTTCATCTAACAGTACATATACCTAAACTGGAAATCCAACTCCATGATGTTTATGAATACATTTGTTCCGAAATTATTGATAACTAAGGCTTTAAGGAGTGAAGCAAAAACCCATAATATTTTCCCTACTATAGATAAACACTATTTATTTATTTATTGCAAATGTGAGAGTTATAAAAATGAAGAACCCTTGGCTATTGGAAGGCTGAGATATACACATGTGAGTTGAAAAAATAAACTTATAATAGTAAATCAAAACATGTGTAAGATTCTTTCTCAATCATATTGATAACATAAAATTGAAGAAATTTGTGGATAAAAAGATTTCACACCAACTATGCTAAGTAGTGCATGAATGACGTTCTCACATCTAGTGTTACTCAAGTAATTTGGAGTTTTAAAGAGCATAGTCATATTGATATTTGTATCTACATAAATTCAACTAACCTTCCGAAGAAAAATTATTAGTTTCAAGGTAGAGCCGACACAAACTTCTGTCGCCTTCAATGTGTAGAACACACACTGGGTTTAATCGGCCTTGAGATTAAACAAATACCCCAACATTAGTCAAATAATATCTACAAATACGGGATCGAAACAAAGTGCTAACGGGAAAAATGAGAGAGTGCTACAAAGAAAACACCCTATATGTATCAAAGTTTGTTAACCAAACATGTATTCAAATTAAAAAGCCATCAACTTAACACAAAAATATAAAAGAACCCAAGTTAAATAATATAAAAGAACCCAAGTTAAATCAATACTTGCATAAAAAAAACTTATAAGAGAATTTTGTAATTAATAAATACCTTTAAAATCATTATTAGAGATTTAATTGCATGCCTCGTTAAAAACTACGATAAGACGAAATCACCAGATTAATCTGTAGAAATTTTACTGGATATGTAGCAATTCAGAGAAGTTTACACTGGTGGTGATGCGTTCCATCTAAGTGTTGTTCGATTGATTATTTTTTTAGAAGGTTTCGGTTTTCATTGGAGAAACCGAGAGGGAGCGTTTCATTAAATTCATTATCATTCTGATATCCAAGACCAACTCGCCATCTGCTTACGGGATCTCAATACAATCTTAGATTTATCTATTGGATGGAGAAACCTTGATACTAAATATGTAGTTTTTAGTGTTATTTATTATATAACGTGACATCCAAATGTTTTCTTCTTCTTAATTTTTATGTATTTTAACCGAGTTTATATTAGCATTAAGACGATCAACCACATTTATAATTTATAGTGTTATCCTTTTGTAGCAACACATAATTAATATAGTCAATTACTACTCATCAATATCGGCCAGTACCACAAACCACCAGATATCACTTCTTTCTCCACCACCACCATTTTCCATCCCTCGTAGAATATTGGGCACACTTATAACTTTTAATCCCACATGTCATGTATAAAGTTTAGATTTGACAAACTTAGGTCGTCAATTAATTTATTCAACTATATGTTTTTTGTTAATACTGAAAATCATGTGTACGAACGGTTACCAAAGATAGCAGTGGTACCAAAAACAACCATTTTGTCTTATATGATTTGGTATCATCCCAAAAGTATTTGTTATCCGCCTTTATTGATCGTGTCAAAAACAACCAACTATACTTTTCACAAATCAATGTTACCCGTCATGTATTTTTTTTTTAATTTTTTTTGATTCAAAAAGAAAAAACCAATACCACCGCCATTAAAACCATCCAGCGCCACTATTTCTTCCACCAAAACTAGTGTTACCGCCTCCACCACTTAGTAACACCTTCCACCGCTTCCACCACTTACTTCTTCCTCTACTACCACCACCACCACTAATATCTATTGAAATAATTTTTGTCAAAATTATTATTTATTGATGGAGATATGTATTAATATTAATTAAGGGACATTTATGATGTAAAATTAATAAATTATTTATCATGAGAAATTAATGAGACATCAATTAATAAAACACTTATACTAATTAATATTTAAGTTGAACAAACCATGACCATATATTTATCTTCTCTCTAGACAAATCACTTATACTAATTAATAAAACACTTATACTAATTAATATTTAAGTTGAACAAACAACCACTATTTGTTTATCTATTCTATCAATTCCAACCAAGGTGGAACAATGGTTAGAGGCCACTCTTATGACACAATAGGTCATGAGTTTGAACCTCCCCGTTATAATTTTTGAAATTCTATATCTTGACTTGAGTATTCATTTTTAAATCATAATACTGGAATGAACACCACGTGTGCGACTTGTAGGGTGTGGCACGGAGAACCACATCCTTTGAATTATCTTTGCCAAGGATAAATCCTGACCACCACTCAGATAGACAAAGTTAGCCAAACTGTCCTTTATACTCTTGACTTAATAACTTTTTTTGGTAGCTATATATGAGTATCCTTGGGTGGTGCTAGGGGATCTTAATTAGGGCTGTCAATGGATGCTAACGTAACGGATAAAACGCCGTTGCCATTTTATACTCTTGACTTAATAACTTTTTTTGGTAGCTATATATGAGTATCCTTGGGTGGTGCTAGGGGATCTCAATAAGATCTTGAACTCCGATGAGAGAGTTTGTAGTAGTATTAGTAGTAGTCATGTTTCCTCTTTTATTTTTATTGCACCGAGGAGTCTCATTTTCTTGAACTTCCTTTCTCAGAAGACTATTACACTTGGTCAAATAAACAGTTGGCCCTGGATGATTGTTTCGAAGATTGACATGGTTTTGGTGAACATCGAATGGGTGTCTGTTTTTTTTTCTTCTTAATCTAAAGTTGATTTCTTAGCTCCGAGAATTTCTGATTACTCTCTACAGTTATCTATGTGTATGAGAGGCGGCTTCATGGCCCTCTTCCTTTTCCTTTGAGAGTGTGAGAGAGATGTTTGGGATGAAAAAGTTAATGATAACCTAATGTTTATTCTTGTTTCTAAACTTAATAAGGTGAAGCAGAAGTTGATTGTTCTAAGGAGAGAAAACGGTTCACTAATGTTGAGGCCAAAAGGGAGATGAGTCAGATGACCAATGCTCAAGCTATATTTCATGAATATCCTTTAAGTACAAGCTTGGTAAAGGGGCGTCAGGAAATGGTAGAGGGGCGTCAAACCTAATAAGACAAAAAAGGTCATTAGGTGGTAATCCAAGTGCCCCTTATTAAAAAAATGGAAATGACCAATTAACCCTTATTATTAATAATCAAGATTAGTGTTTGATAATTAATTTTCACTTATAATAACTCTAAAATCAGATTTTTAGAGTTATAAAAAAAATAAAAAATTATGTGATATTTGTGAAACCCTAGATTTTGATTCACTCAACTAAAATGAGTGATTCAAGTGGCAAATTAGAGGTGGGTGATCAAAATTAGTTCCCGTTAGCTTTTTGTTGATCAAAATTATCTAAAGTATGTAAAAAGATCAAAATTTTAAAATTTTCTGAAGAACATACGGTTGGAAATAAGCTAGTTACCAACCGTAATTGGTTCAATTTGGGGAAAACCCAATCGTAATACCAGTTACGGTTGCTAGAAAATCTTGGATACGAACCGTAACTCATTACGGTTCATAAAAAAGGAATCGAAACCAACCGTAACTAAACTACGGTTGGTAAGTCAACTATAGTTTCGAACCGTACATCACTACTTCAAAAATTCTTAACATACATGATTATGTACAGTTGGTAAGTCAACTATAGTTTACAACCGTACATCATCACTTCAAAAAAATTTAACATTCAGGATGATGTACGGTTGGTAACTAGCTTATAGAAAACACATCTGAAATAGAATACAATTTTATCGTAAATCATAAGCTTAGTCAATCTAAATTGATCATTAATTGGATTAAGCTGTGTAAGCATGAAAACATAAATAGATCATCCTCTACTACGCGTTAGAGATGCCACTAGGTGAGCATCTAACCACACCTTGCATGTGTTAACTCAAGGGTTGGGGTGCTGCAATGTGCGCTCCCTCTGAAACTCATCCGAGAAACATCATCTTCTATATTGAACCCCTATCCTATGTAGTTGCTACCACCCGTAGCCTACTAAAGTTCAAGTTGAACCCCTCTTATGTGTTGTTCAATAAAACATTAGATTCTGAACAATTTATATCCAACTCTTGTGTTGTAAATCTCCAAATTGGAAGAAATGAGCCAATTTCTTGCTCTTACCCAATGGTAGTTAGGCCTTTGCTATGTTTATTTGTGATTCACAGGTAGGGAAGTTTTTTATGTAACTTATTGAGGCATTTGTGACTATATGTTATTTATTTATTAATGTATGATAAATCAGATGTCTTTTTATTTGCTTGTATGTGCACCAAGGCTTTAGGTGGAGCTCCTGATATATTAGACGCTGAGCCACTTGAATTTTATCATCTACAACTTTTGGAGCTCCGGACCTACCTTTCAAAGGACTGCCTGCATTCAGTATTCTACTTACTAAAGATTTCTCCCAATTTAGAATCTCTTTCCCTGAAGATATCAAAGGTTTTAACCTAACTCATTCTCATCACTTATATTTTGTCATGTCAATTGAATAAGTTAAGTGTCTTTCTTTAACCTTAAACTAGTACAACCGTTGACACGGTGGGAGGACCGACCGAAAAACTTGACAAAACGACACCCCTACGTGATTACACGGATTCATATTCCTAAAGGATTTTTTATTTTATTTTTGTAAAAGAGATGTTTAGACAAATTTTATCATAATTCTAATTTGTAAAACAAAATTGAATTAAGTTGATAATGCAAAAAAATAAATTCTTCTATTCAAATCTTTAGAAATTCTCAACACCAACTCTCTCTCAAATTATCACTCGCTTATCAGCTAAATTAGTTATAATGGGTAGTCTACTGGTAACCTTGAAAGCATGTCTATATGTTCACAAAACCCACTTGATCCGGATGAGTTCATTAGGAAAGGTCATATGATCATTGATTTCCTTGCTGATTACTACAAAAATGTTGAGAGTTATCCTATTAGGAGTCAAGTTGAGCCTGGATACTTGCGTAAAGGATCACCCGAATCAGCTCCAAACAACTCTGAATCCATTGAAATCAATAAGGTAGTACCTATATACGAATGTCAGATCTCAGTGTACCATGGTTTAAATTTTGTTGCCCTAGAAATAAGTAACACTCATTGTATCTAAAACATTAACTGTAATCTCATAAATATCACAGTGAGTTAGCGAGAATGACTTCAAGGATTTCTTATTACCTCTGGTAACACCAATTCTCCATGAACTAAGAAGGCAATTCAACAGCATCCCTTTGTATACCCCGTATTCCAGAAACCAGACTCTCGTCTTCCTTGGTAAGCATATGTTGTGGTGCATGGCCAAATTCATGAAAAACAGTCTCAGCCTGCATTTATTGCATCCAACTACATTTTATTGTCATCTAAAATATATAGACCAGTCCTAAGAAACCTTCTAATAAAAGTTTAGGATAATACACATTCATATTTCACTCATCAAATTTAGATACAACCATTTGCGTTACAAGGGTATATGCAAGAACCAGATGCAGCTTAGACTTTTGAATTAACTAAACCCTGACTAAAATATAGCTGTAGTGTTACACGAAATCTAAGTTTGCTTCCGATGTGAGTTACATTAGATTTTAGCAGTCTCATTGGCTGCCACCGTGATTTCTGATTTTCGATTCTGGAAGAAAAATAAAGTAATTTGGTTAATTGGATATTACCTTACGGAATGTCATAAGGGCTTATCCCCTACTGGTGGTGATTGATTGCACACCACATAAGCAACAAGAAATCTAGCGGAGGCACTGTCACGTGCAAGAGCACGACTTTGTGCAATAACAACACCCATCCATGCCCCTCCCTGTTTTTCAGATGGACAAAAAATATGGATCGAAATTGAAGTATGCAACAGCATTACCAAAGGAATGTTTCACCCGGTAAAATCTAATGTCATTGTTCCATACCTGGACAAAAGTAAGTTAGAAGTGGACAAATAAATGGTGTTGGAGAAAACAAAGTGGACAGCAAATGAAAAGTGGGAACAAGATATTACTGGAGCTAGGCCATCGGCTGCTTCAGTATTAATTTCAAACAGTCTCTTTACAAGACCTAAAAGACCATCCATAACCTTTGGAAATGCAAAGTAGGGGCGTAACTCTTCCTACAAAGTACAACAGATTAAGGTAACTCCTGCACAAAGTCACCATATAACAAATATAATTTGTTGGCATGGGTACAGTGTACTTCGATCTTCCAGCTTACTATTCAAGCAAAAAAGAAAAGAGTGTTTATAGAGAGGCTATTTTGGAATCCTTCCTCTTACTTGAATCTGTAAAAGTACCATACACCTTCGTGTTATAGAGCCAAATCCATGAAGAAAATTACTTGTATAATGATCTTAATTCCAAATTAATTATAGGAAATCAGTGAAAAACATTAAAAAAACATTAAAAAAACTATTAATAGCATACCAGCAGTTCTCTTTATTTACTTGTTCCCAACGAAACCCATACCTAATATACACATTGTTAACGAGTTAGTCCTGATGGATTCCGAAATTTGTTCCTTTTCCGTCTTCTTCGGTTCTGATGATGATTTACAGATGATTATTTCAGTTTCAGTAGCCTAAGGCTATAACTTCATCACCGTACCATTTCATGTAATCTAAACAAATTCTATAACACATTTACAATTACCAATACAGCTTACTTACCTTTAATTAGCATCTGCAAGCCTGCAACAATATAACCAACATCTTTTCCATTCTTTTAACTCTAAATACATACATTTCATCTCAGACCTCTTTCCTGCATTAGCAGCACCCCCATTATAGTACTATTACTAAGTTCAGCTTACACTTCTAAAACAATCAGTCATCTCTTAACTGTAATATTATATTTGCTTACTAAATGACCCTCTACATATTCAAACTGAGTTCTTACCAGCATAATTAACTTCAGCAGCAACCCAGTACAGTCCCATCATCTCACAAACAAAACGAACACCTGCAAAACTGGCTCAAGTCTCAATATCATCTCAGCTTGCATCTCCATTACAGGCTCTGTATCACTCTCTTAGTCTCAATCATTTCCATTGTTGCAATAACAACATATTCATATCTTGTGAACACCCACCTGCAACTCATTGCCATTTCAGTGCAGCTGACCCACACTATCAAGCCCTTACTCTCAACTGTTGATGCAAAGCCAATTCATTATCAATTCCAAAACTCAATTCTTGTTCCATCTCCAATATGTACCAATCCCTTGAATACATCACAAACTTAACTATAACTACAACTGCATTAAGAATTCATGTAAACTCAGAACTGAATATATACAACTTTACTCAGTTGGCCAAGAAAAACCATTACCTCAAATTAGTTCCACTCAAGCAACTGATATCAATTGCTCCTTAACTTTGATTCGATTCAGCTACCCATCTAAGGACCATCAACAATTTCCCATTTCAATTCAACCAACACCTAATAAATTCTTCATCACCATCACTGATTCTCAGAAACCTTAAAATACAACCCTAATTCCTCTTTTCCCTTGCTCGAGTTCAAATCTCAATTCAGGTCTTCAAATCATGCAAACCCATCTTGTAATTTCTCAATATCCAGACCTAATTGAATTTCTAATTAATTTTGAAACCTTAATTCACTGATTCATCGCTTAAAAATGGAGAATGCTACCTCCTTTCCCTTGATCGCTACACAATATAACCCTCTTTCCTTGCTTGTGTTCAACTTTAATTCCACTTAATTTCGCAATCAAATCAATAAACCCTAACCTTTATTTCTCACTGATTTGGTCTTCTTCAATCGATGAGAAATCTTAACCCAATCAAAATCTCAATTTTACTAACACCTTCCTGATTCAATTAATTCGCTCAATTTTTCCTTGATTGACATGAACGGTCACTCGGTTCCTTGATCTCAATCACCAACTCGAATCATTCCTGTAAACCCTAATTGGTTTTGATTCGTATCTATAAATTGTTCAGGGTTTATGTGAATCAATCAATCTATCTTCTATGTTCGAAACGGAGGTAATCAGATATGATTTTAATGGAGAAGAGATGGGGGTTTAGAGTTTCTCTATTGGAGTTTGGGGACGAAGAAAAAAAAATAACGAAGGAGAAGGAAGAAGAAGGGAAAAGAAAAAGGAAGGTAAAAAAAAAAAAATGAAGGGAGGTGGCCGGGATTCGACCCTGTAACCGTTAGGTCATTTTACCAAGCATTTTACTAAACTACCCCTAAACAAATAAACTATTTCCAACCTCCGTGTCCTTTTTCAATCCGCTAAATTACGCAATTATCCTTCATTTGAGTTGTATTTACCATAGTTTTAGTGAGAAGTTGAAACATTAAGGGGCTCTATTGACATTTCATTGTTGATGGAAATCTATTTGGGACACCAAATTCAATCTTTTTGTGTCAATTGATCACTTATTATTTACAAAAAAGTGGCCATATAAAGGACCTCCCTTGCTTCGCTCGGTCGGCCCAATAATGTTCAACATCCAACAGAATTACGACAATTCTCCAGTGTATCCATTTTGTGACGAGGTATTCATCAACCACTTCAAATGCATAATGTGTCTTTCTTCTTTTTAACTATCAAGTTGGTTTGTTCGAATATAAATCTGTTTGGTTTCCAGGTAAAGAATAATAATCCAGAAAATAAAGGAGACTACTGGGATGCAGGGTTGTCTTTTCCATGGATGATATGTCACCTAAAGTTTGTTGAGATTAAAGATATTCGTGGGTCTGTTAATGAACTGAAATTTCTCGAGATTTTGTTGAAACATGCAATGGTCTTGGAGAAAGTGGTACTTGCCAGTTATTCTGCTGAGAAAGACTCGCTGAGGGAGAAGCGGATGAAGAAATTTGGTGAAATGCTTCTAACCTTTCCAAGAGCATCTAAAAATATCATTATCTTTTTCAAAATTTGAGCAAGGTAAGAATACATTAATTTCTTTGTTCTTAAATTATTGTTTCTCGTCTGGTCAGATTGTCAAGGAAGAATTTACCCATTTGTTGTTGCCAGTTAATGAATATTAGCAAAGAAATTTGGAGATATGCTTCGGCTTTTTTTTATTCTTCAATGCGACTGGTAGGTTTTAGCTACTCTCAAATATTCTAATTTGTTGTTACTCTTGTCAGGTGTCTCTCGCTCAATGGATGTAGGATGGATATTGAGAGTTGTTTGGGCTTCAGAGTTCTGTATGTCGTATGGGAGATTTGATACTTCAATCTACGGTACAAGCTTGCTTGCAATTACAATTTGCATGTCTTTTAAATACTGTATGTGAGTGCCTACTGGGGAAAAAATGCATCAAACTCCAAGTCTCCAACTCTTAACTGAAGATTTCAAGTTTCCATTTTCCATTTTAAGGAGTTTCAAAGTTTGGTATTTGTCGTATTTTGGTGCACTTGATAGTCAAATATGCAGACATTTCCAAATTGGTCCTGGAGGAGTGAAACCTTGTCACTTCCTTCAATGATATGGGCCTGCTCAGCTGTAGGAATTCTTTGATAAGCTACTCGTTCCGAAGACCTTCTCTTTTATGGGGAAAAGGGGAAAACTGTATCAGTATTTCTGCAACTAGAATGCAAATCAGTGAAATCACTAGACTGGAATTCAGTTTTACATCTATGGAGGAATAAAATCACACGGGCCTTGATTTACCCTCACTCCCTCATTTGAAATTTTTTGTACATATATGGACTTAGGGTCACAACAATGGAACAAAAAGCTGTCCTTGCTTGTGTCCAGGAGAAGAAAATTGTGTTTGAGTTGAAAGGAAAATTTCAAGATTATAAAACTAAGTATAATGCGGCAAGATAAGGTTCAAGGGATTGGCTGTACAAGCAGACTTGAAGCTGAATTCTGACCTTGAATTGGAGACAAAGATTATAAGATTGTGGAAATGAGGATACTGTGGAGAATGTCAAACTTCATTTTCCCCTTAATTTCCACGCTGGGCATGGCCGAAGTCTTCTTTTTTTTTTTACCCAGCTGTAAAAATACTTACTCAACGGCCTGCTTTTACGATCATAAGCAACCCTAATTTAAGTGGGTAGAGGAGTGAGCCTTATAAATAGAAAAGTTTTCCACTTTTCCCATTTCCTCCTCCATAAGCCTCTGAAAGAAAAGAAAGAAGGTAAAACGTAACCCTAGAGACCAGATCCGATCTCTCCATATGATTTTCATCACAGCAGCATGTCTTTTTCCAGCACAATGATTTTTCCTCTCAAGAAAATAAAATCGAATGGATGTTCGTCCTCAAGTACTACATCTTCAACATCATCGAACAGCATCATCGTAGTTAGAGAAAAGTCCGAGAAGAGAACATCAGCTGGTAACACCGGAAGTACTCCTTCGCC
This sequence comes from Papaver bracteatum, assembly GCA_023529315.1. Lineage (NCBI taxonomy): Eukaryota > Viridiplantae > Streptophyta > Magnoliopsida > Ranunculales > Papaveraceae > Papaver > Papaver bracteatum. The sequence continues at coordinate 15,255 of JAJJWX010004335.1, forward strand.
TTCCTGGCGGTAGAAAAATAAAATAGGATGAACTAGTGTCTCAAATCGGAACTCGAGAAGGAATTCAGCCGGTAAAAAAGAAAGTCGACGGTGAAATTAGTAGTTGTTTTGTATTTTCCCTTCCCTTTCCCATAATATATGGTATTTTTTGTTTCAGCACTGAAATTTTGATTGCAAATCCATTAAACCTTCTGCGGCTAATTATTATTGGCCTCTATGATGGGTGATTTGATAATGATATTATAATCATAAATTAATTCCGTGATGTTTTTTTCTTTCTTTTTATTGAGTTAAGTAAATTTTAGAGAAAAGTCCGAGAAGAGTTTTCTTCTTTATAGAAAAATAAAATAGGATTTGTTTTCAATTTTTGAAATTATGAATTTTCCCTTCCCTTTCCCATAATATATGGTATTTTTTGTTTCAGCACTGAAATTTTGATTGCAAATCCATTAAACCTTCTGCGGCTAATTATTATTGGCCTCTATGATCGGTGATTTGATAATGATATTATAATCATAAATTAATTCCGTGATGTTTTTTTCTTTCTTTTTATTGAGTTAATTAAATTTTTGGTTTTCTTCTTTATAATCTTTGTTTTCAATTTTTATATGAAATTTATTTTTCAAACTAGCATCGCTCTCTACCCTGCGAATCTGTGGTGCCTGTCAATGAGCAATCCCTGCAGTGGCCTGATCATAACTCGGTGCGAATCGTGAAAAAAAACACTGGCCTTTGACGAATCAGGATAGATGTGATCTAGTCCTCCCCCCTGGCACCAAAGTGAGCTGACCTTAAAAGGGTCATACCTTGAGTTGCTTGAAATTGCTATGATCCAAGTAATACGGGAGAATTCACTCCTCTAGTTGCTCTAACACGGGAATGAAAGTAGGCTAGCGATTCTCAGACCTTTGGGACCAACATCATGCCACCCATCTAATCACAAAGTCCAATTTAAGTCCATCCTCAGCACAGAAACATCATGCCACCATCTCTAGTTTTACACCTCCAAAGCAAACCAGGTACCCAACCATGAGAATATTCTAAGTTAATAGAGATTCTTTGCTTTATCCACAATTTCCTCCATTTACTTAGAGCTTCTCCAATCGTATTTGTGTGGAGATAAATGTTAAAATCCACCTAGGATGCACATCCATTTTCTCTAAAATCATTCTCCAATCCGGATGTCATAAATCAATGTATGCATGATTTTAGGTAAAAAATGTTAAGGGGAATGTCTAGTTTCCCACATTCCCCTTGACATTATCGCCTATCCTAGTCAGTTTTTTTAAATTAAAAATATATTTTATTTACAAAAATTAATTCTAATACAATAAATAATCATCTTTAGATCTAATAAAATCTTAAAATTATTAAACATAAAATTTACATTTAATAAGAAAGTGATCACAAACAATACTATTGGAAACGAATAATTTTTTTCACCAAAACTTAAGGAAATTTGGAATAAAAATGTTTTATTTTTATTGCCACATAAGAAATACATGCAACAATCACTGGAGAAGCTCTTAAGGGCGTTTACTTAATATAAAAAGTGCTCCGTTCAATAATTTGCAAGAAAATCTTCCGACTTTCCGAAATTAGATTATCGGAGAAAACGATATCAATACGCGTCATTATAGGGTCACCGAGTGTACACGTACCAGTGACTCATTGACGGGCAGCGACACATAAAACTTTCCGGGTCTCTCCGAAGTTCACAATCACTTCCCTCTTTCCGTGCCGCCGATCTAGCCTCTTCTCTCCCTTCAGACTTCTGTACGGTAAGTCTCTTCCCTCCTCTCTTCTTCTTCTTGTTTTCTCCGCAAGGGCTTTTACAGCTTTTAACTGCTTGTAGTCTTGTAGGGTTTTACTTACAGCTTTTCCCGCAAGGGTTTTACAACTTTAAAGGGTTTCATTGTAATGAATGAACAAAAGTAACCGTTTTCTTGATCTCCTTCGCCAATTATTTTTTGATTTACTCTGTATTTATTGAAACCCATTTAGTCCATGGATTTGGTTACAGCTTACAGGCTTCATTTAACTGCAAATAACCGCAATCAGTTTATAAATTATGGATTCAATTATGGTTGAGTGTGAGAAGAGAAAAAAAGATAAAGAAATTGAGTTGTGGAAGAGGAAATTTCTAGAGTTGCAAAGTCAATTTCTGGTTCAGAAACAGGATTTGTTGGAGTTGAAAGAAGAGTTGCAAGATTATAAAACTAAGTATGATGCGTTATCCGTCGAGATTCAGGAGAAGAAAATCGTAATCGAGGAGGGTAAGACGACGCGCGACGAATTGAATAAATGTATTGAGGATTACAAGAGAAGGTTGAAGGAATTGGCTGTACAGGCAGACTTGAGGTTCAAATATGAACTTGAATTGGAGAAGAAATTAGAGGATTGCCAGATTAATAAGTGTACTGCGGAGAATGCGAGACTTGTGAATGAGCTGAATGAGTGCAGAAGTATGTGTGATGAGCTTAAGAAGCAGATTAAGAGTTTAGAAGAAGAAAAAGAAGATAAGAAGGCTGAGATTGATGAGGGGGAACAATGTAGTCAGCTCTATAAGGTGATTGCGTACTTGGAGCGTCAGAAAAGAAGGGCCGAGGATGAGACCGAAGTTTTAAAGACGGAGTTGAGGGAATTGAAGGATCGGACGGAGAAAGAATTGGTCGAATATAAAGCTAAGTGTGATGGTTTGTTGGCAGAGCTTAAGGAGAAGGAAATGCAATGTGTGGGTTATGAGAGTAAATTGAAGAATCTAATGTTGGTTAGACTGAAAGAGGGAATTATGGGTGTAGCGGAAGCTCGAAAGGTAATGTCTAAAGGAGAAAAGAGGATAGAAGAAAAAATGGCTTGCTTGGAAGATGCACTCGAGAAAGTGGAAGGCGATACAAGAGAGGTACTAAGGCTGGAACAGAATTCAACTTGTGACAAGGAGATTAGTCCAAAGCAGCATAATGTTAGCAAAGAAGGGCTGAGTATTTCAACTTCCACTACAACTAAAAGATGTTCAGATAATCAAAAATATCTGACATCTCCAAAGAGATCATTTTCTGGCGAGGAAGGCGAGGTGTGTAGTACCGTTAGTTGTGGAACGGATTATATACAATCAACTTCAGCGCCCAAAAGATTGAGGGTCTCGGAAATTTTCACCAGTAATAGTGAGAATGAGGAGGATGATACAACTCCGAGTGGTAATAAACGTAGGGTGAAGCAAGTTGGGAAGCTTTCCGTAGGTACGAAGCTCAAAACGTCTCCACTGAATCCAAGTTGTGGGGGTCAAAATGCTGAGAAAATCGTAACTGCAACTTCACGGCACAGAATTATTTCACTGAGACCATGTGAATTAGGAAACAAGAGCCAGTCTGGTGACACACCAAAAGGTGAACATATATCTCCAGATAATTTGGGAGTAGATGGGTCGTCAGAAAAGAAGGGAGGCAACCTAAGTTTGGGGAGATCTATGCCAAAAGGATCTGAAAGTTATGGCAAGAAAGATAGTCCACGTGACTCCGAACACCCAATGGATAATGCGTTAGATTTTGGTCAAAATATAGAAAAGAAAAGCAGTAGATGTGAAGGATCGAAATGGCAAAATGAAGCTGACATGGTTCTATCGCTTAAAGAGAATCCCACCCTTTGCATGAAAGCTGTTTGTGCTCTACAGAGACAGCATACACAAATAATTACTTCATCACACTGCAGAAACAGACCCTTGAGAGCCTTTAAAAAATTTGCTGCACTCAGGTTTGTTTACACAAGCCCCCCATATTCATTTGCTTGTTTCATATCAATTGATTCTTGAAATTTCCGATTAAGATTTTGCCTCGCTAATTGTACTGCAGTGGAAGTGAATTAGCTGAGTTTCTAATGGACGGAGATCCCAAAGGTGACTTGAAGAAGTCTCAAAAAGAGCTGGAAATGTTTAAGCCTGAAGGACTTGGAGATTGTAAAAGATTAGCTAGATACTACTCGAAGCGTCTGTTCAGCATTTATATAAGCAAAAAAGACCCCTTCTTCAGTCCTTCATAGTTTTGTGTCTCTCAGCAACTAAGACAGCAAATGGTGCCGTTCTAGCAGCCTTCTCGATCGATCCTCCATATACGAATTTCCTCTTATCTGGATTGCTTCATAACAAGGATGGGGTGATAAGCCGGTGGAAAGCCAGAAGTGCTATATAAAAAGATATATTACCATTGGCACCATGTGATGTGGATAATAGGTAACTTTTTGATGATGAACAACTGAATTTCTGTTTTCCTGTAGTAAATTATAACTTAACCCCAATTATCTGTACATATACATTTCAGCTAGAGGAATTTTTGCTTGTTTAGAAGAACTATTTTTGGGCAAAATTCGGTCACTGATTTGTTTGTCTATATGCATAGATTACGGCACAGACCAAGATATACATATGTCGCACAGTAATTCCTTCATTCTTTTTCATTGAATTCATGCTCATAAAGAAAATGGTTAATTGATTATTTGCAATAAATATGCTAGCTTAGCTCAACAGTCCTAGGGACTTTTTAGTGGTTTGATTCTGGTGTGTTTTGATTGGTAAATTTGGTTGCCCGTGAAATCTCACATCAAGTCAAGTTGGTCATTCTTTTGACATCAAGTCAAGTTGGTCTTTTTTATTTTTGATTAATGTTTTTTAATCAGCACAGAATTTTTCATATTGGTAAATCTGGATGTAAAACAAATTTCAATTTTATGATCTTTGATAATACTACTTTACACGAACTTACTTTCAAGTTAAGAACACTTGTTGATTTTCTCACTTGGCAAACCCTCCAGTGTTGGTTAACATTTTTGAAAAAAATGTTGTCAAGGGTGCATCTCGAGAAAGGATGAAAAACGTTGTAAACTGAGCTAATTAAAGACAGAATTGTCATAATTTAGGTGACATGATCTCTAGAAATAGCCAGCGTAATTGTACCACAGTAGTAAATTCATTGTGTGATGATACCAGTAATTTGAACTTGAAACTCACTAGCACCAGATTCTTTACTGATTAAAAAAGAAAAAATATTTAGAAAGAGACTAGGGGAAGTTGTACTCAGGGAGATTACACGGGGGTACGTCGTGCCCATAGTGTGTCAAAATAATAGGCTAATACGTGGGTGTTTTATGGTCCCAAATTGTGGTTGATAAGTTTCCTATTGCGGTGTCGCCTGCCGTTTTGTTTGTCAATCCGTCCGTCGCTTGATTTCCTTGTAGTTGTGCCTAATGGTGTATTGTGGAATATGAGATAATTTAATCTTGATTTCCGCTATCATGATGATTAAGTACCAAGGTGGTTCGACAGTGGAGGTTAGAAATCTCGGAATGCTCTCTGAATCCGTTTCGAATTGAACCTTTGGCCATCCTCGATCTATTTTCGATTCAGGAAGCGTGGCTCAAGTTTCGGCGGCGAGGCAGTGGTTATTCCCAAAGGTTAGGCAATTGCTAAGATTGTTACCACATCCTCATTTCTACAGATAATACCAGCTCCTGTTAGTATTGGATGGTCTTTAACCACTCCATATGTGTTGATTTTGATCCAGTTTAATTAAGTTTTGTTCCATCCCACTAAGATTGTGGTTGAATTGTGGGTCCTATGCGCGGTGTTTGCTGATAATTGCATTCTGGGTTGCACCGACGAGAGGTTGTGATGAGCCCACGTAAATTCCTGCTAAAGTTTGGTTGCCATTTGCATTATGTTTGTTGGGGTTGATTGCTTTGGTTATATACCATATCATTTCTGGCTAAACCAAAGGGACTAAAATAAAAAGCATAAAGTTGTCGTGGCTCCGTCACAATTTTTTTTTTGAAGTAGTTGGGAAATAGTTGCCTCTCAGCAACTAAGACAGCAAATGGTGCCGTTCTAGCAGCCTTCTCGATCGATCCTCCATATACGAATTTCCTCTTATCTGGATTGCTTCATAACAAGGATGGGGTGATAAGCCGGTGGAAAGCCAGAAGTGCTATATAAAAAGATATATTACCATCGGCACCATGTGATGTGGATAATAGGTAACTTTTTGATGATGAACAACTGAATTTCTGTTTTCATGTAGTAAATTATATCAAGATTGAATCAAAACAAAGAGTTTCATTGAATGAATTTTCATTTAGATAACATTAATACAATGTTTTTGATATTTTTTGGATGATTACAAATGATACTACAAATGCCTATTTATAGGCTTACAAAGAGAAGAAGAGAACTATGCCTATGGAGGCTAACAACTATGCCTTTGGAGGCTAACAACTATGCCTATGGAGGCTTACCTTATATTCTTTGTTTCTAGAATAATCTACATGTTTAGAACATGTTTAGAGGTAATTCTAACACTCCCCCTCAAGCTGGTGCATATATGTCGCTCATGCCTAGCTTGCCAACAAACTTCAGAAATATTTTACTTGGAACTGCTTTAGTTAGAATATCAAAGCTACTGTTCTTCCGATCTAATTCTAGGTAACTCCACGATCCCATTATCCAACTTCTCTTTAATGAAGAACCTATCTATATCCACATGTTTTGTGCGATCATGATGAACTGGATTGTGTGCAATATCACACGCCGCTTTGTTATCGCGAAGATACAAACGAATTGGTTTCCTAGGAGGATACCCCAATTCAGTTAGCGTACGTTTAACCACATAACCCATGAGATACCCAGCGCCATACCTCGCCATTCAGCCTATGCACTTGATCGTGAAACAACTCCTTGTTTTTGCTTCTCCATGTAACAAGATTACCCCCAACGAAGGTAAAATATCTGAAGTAGACCTCATATCATCACATGACCCACCATAGTCGAATAAATTATATGCCTCCATAGTTTTGAAGTCTTGACCTTTCTTAAACAAGATCCCTTTTCTGGAGCAGACTTCAGGTATCTTAGGATTCGCATTACCGCATTCATATGTGTTTCTCCAGGATTATGCATGAATTGACTAACAATACTCAATGCATATGCAAGATCGGGTCTTGTATGTGCCAAGTACATTAGTCTACCCACGAGCCTTTGGTATCTTCCTTTATCAACGGGTACTTGGTTGCCATCCGAACATAATTTCAAACCTGGCTCTATCTGGTGTATCTACAGGTTGACATCTTTGTCATACCTGTTTCCTCCAACAAATCAAGGGCATATTTTCTTTGTGACAAGAATATTCCTTACGTTGATCGAGATACTTCAATTCCAAGGAAGTATTTTAAAGAAGCAAGATCCTTTATCTGAAATTCACTTGATAGATAATTTTGGAGAGCCTTTCTTTTCTTGGATCATCTCTGTAACTATCATGTCATCTACATATATGATTAAATTTGTAATCTTACCTCGATTTTTCTTTAAGAATAAAGTATGATCTGAATTTGGTGACGATAACCAAATGCTCTCATAGACTTGGTAAATCTTCCAAACCACGCTCTCGGAGATTGTTTGAGACCATACAATGACTTGTTTAACTGCAAACTTTTCCGTTATGCAACTCGACTCCATCATTCTGGTGGAAGTGCATATACACTTCCGGACAAATCTCCATGTAAAAGGCGTTCTTGACATCAAACGTTGCAATGGCCAACCCAAATTTGAAGAAGAGACAACAAGACTCTTTGTATTCATTTTAGCTACAAAGTGCGAATGTCTCATTATAATCTACACCATAAGTCTGGCTATACCCTTTAGCAACCAATCTTGCCTTAAAGCGTTCAATTTCACCATTTGCCTTGTATTTGACTGTAAAAACCCAGCGACATCCCACGACTTTATTTCCTTCTGGACATTCAACCATGTCCCAAGTATTATTTTCTTGTAAGGATTTCATCTCATCGATCATAGCTTCCCTCCATTTCGGATCAGATAATGCTTCCTGCACGTTGTTAGGAATAACTACAGTAGATAATTGATTCAAAAATGACTTATTTGATTCGGTCAGACGGTGATTAGAGATATAATTACTCATGGGATATTTAGCTTTTGATGAAATATCAGGTTCATACATAAATTTAGGGATACCTCTATTAAACGTTCGGCAATTGTTTCTTTGCAGGTTCAAGAACATCTTCATGAACGGTTGGATTGGGGTTGGTGATCTATCATTATCTTCTTCAACTTCATCTGCATTATCTTGATCTATATGCATTATCTTCTTCAACTTCATTTATAGCTTCAATTTCATTATCGTGTTGATTTCTTCCCCACTAAATTTTCTGTTCTTTTGGAATTTCAAGAACAACATCTTCTTCGATTATGTCTTCTTCATAGTCAAGAGTCTGAATTTCTTTTCATACTCCCCCGAAGTTCAGACTTCCGAGTAATACATCACGTGTTCGTGAAACTTAACATCCAATGTGATGTACATTCGTTTAGTTGGAGGATGGTAGCACCTATATCCTTTCTGACTTGCAGCATATCCTACGAAGATACATCTTAAAGCTCGGGGAGATAACTTGCTCCGTTGGTTCTTGTGTAAGTGCACAAATACTACACAACCAAATATGCGTGGAGGAAAGTTTGGAACTGTTGGTGAAACTGTTGCCTCCCGAGAGCTTGAAAAGGTGTCGAAAAATGATAGTCTTTGGAAGGTGTCTGATTGATCACATATCTTTTGCAGAGGCAAGAGCTTCACCCCAATAAGTTAACGGCATATGAGTGATATTAATGAAGCGCACAACTTCAAGCAAGTGACGGTTTTTCCTTTCGGCTACCCCATTATTTGAGGAGTATTAGGACAAGTTGTACGATGAACAATACCACATTCTTTTAAATAATGTTGAAAATCGTATTTAAATATTCGCCTCCGTTGTCACTTGAAGAACTTGAATCTTTGTATTGTATTGTGTGTTGACTACTTTTGTGAAACCTCGAAATAAATTATTCACTTCATCTTTTGATTTCATCAAGCAAACCCATGTCATCCTAGTGCAATCATCAATAAAGGTGACGAACCATCGTGCGCTTCCAAGAGTGTTAACTTTAGACGGCCCCAAACATCGAATGAATAATCATGAATGGAATAGGACTTTTATTTAAACTTGATGGAAACGAAGTACGATGGCTTTTAGCTAGTTCACATTCTTCACATTGAAAACTAGAAACATCAATCTTTGAAAAAAGACTAGGAAATAGATTTCTTAAGTAGCCAAAAGAAGCATGCCCTAACCGTCTATGCCATAACCAAATTTGTGATTTCTCCTTCTCCCCCAGAGTACCATTCACAACTAAAGCGTTAGATAATCTTTCTGAAATTTTTGACTCCAAATCTAGATAGTATAGCTTTCCTCTTCTAACCCCATATCCAATCGTCCGCCGTGTTCGAATGTCCTTAAACACACAAGAATTAGGCCAAAAGATAACAACACAATTTAAGACTTTAGTAATTTGGGAAAACTGATAATAGATTATAATTTAGAGAGGAACGACTAAAACGGAATCTAGACTCAATGTATCCGTAAGATTTAATGATTGTTCTCCAATTCATCGGAGCCAAAGATCCATCTAGCGTGCAAACGGAGTTGTGTATGGATGTTTTAAGAGGAGAAACCATGTCGGAATCAAAAGTCATATGGTCTCAGTGCATCCCGAATCAATTATCCATGAGCTATTAGGAACAACTTGCGAAATATTAAAAACCTTACCATTGGTTGTTTCCATAGCGGAGGTTAGATTACTAACCACATGTCTTTGTTGCGGAATTCTTTTTCTTGGGATCGCATTTATCCCACCAATATGGATACCCGATAATCTTAAAGCGGTTGTCTTTGGTATGACCACGTTTACTACAATGAGTGCAGGTGATGAGACTTATGTTTAATGTTGTATTGACGACGGGTTGCCATTGCAGAAGTTTCAACAGTAGATACAAGGATCCTTCTCCTTGCTCTGATACCATATCAAGATTGAATCAAAACAAAGAGTTTCATTGAATGAGTTTTCATTTAGATAACATTAATACAATGTTTTTGATATTTTTTGGATGATTACAAATGATACTACAAATGCCTATTTATAGGCTTACAAAGAGAAGAAGAGAACTATGCCTATGGAGGCTAACAACTATGCCTTTGGAGGCTAACAACTATGCCTATGGAGGCTTACCTTATATTCTTTGTTTCTAGAATAATCTACATGTTTAGAACATGTTTAGAGGTAATTCTAACAAATTATAACTTAACCCCAATTATCTGTACATATACATTTCAGCTAGAGGAATTTTTGCTTGTTTAGAAGAACTATTTTTGGGCAAAATTCGGTCACTGATTTGTTTGTCTATATGCATAGATTACGGCACAGACCAAGATATACATATGTCGCACAGTAATTCCTTCATTCTTTTTCATTGAATTCATGCTCATAAAGAAAATGGTTAATTGATTATTTGCAATAAATATGCTAGCTTAGCTCAACAGTCCTAGGGACTTTTTAGTGGTTTGATTCTGGTGTGTTTTGATTGGTAAATTTGGTTGCCCGTGAAATCTCACATCAAGTCAAGTTGGTCATTCTTTTGACATCAAGTCAAGTTGGTCTTTTTTATTTTTGATTAATGTTTTTTAATCAGCACAGAATTTTTCATATTGGTAAATCTGGATGTAAAACAAATTTCAATTTTATGATCTTTGATAATACTACTTTACACGAACTTACTTTCAAGTTAAGAACACTTGTTGATTTTCTCACTTGGCAAACCCTCCAGTGTTGGTTAACATTTTTGAAAAAAATGTTGTCAAGGGTGCATCTCGAGAAAGGATGAAAAACGTTGTACACTGAGCTAATTAAAGACAGAATTGTCATAATTTAGGTGATATGATCTCTAGAAATACCCGGCGTAATTGTAGCACAGTGGTAAAATCATTGTGTGATGATACCAGTAATCTGAACTCGAAACTCAGTAATCTGAACTCGAAACTCACTAACACCAGATTCTTTACTGATTAAAAAAGAAAAAATATTTAGAAAGAGACCAGGGGAAGTTGTACTCAGGGAGATTACACGGGGTACGTCGTGCCCATAGTGTCTGTCAAAATAATAGGCTAATACGTGGGTGTTTTATGGTCCCAAATTGTGGTTGATAAGTTTCCTATTGCGGTGTCGCCTGCCGTTTTGTTTGTCAGTCCGTCCGTCGCTTGATTTCCTTGTAGTTGTGCCTAATGGTGTATTGTGGAATATGAGCTAATTTAATCTTGATTTCCGCTATCATGATGATTAAGTACCAAGGTGGTTCGACAATGGAGGTTAGAAATCTCGGAATGCTCTCTGAATCCGTTTCGAATTGAACCTTTGGCCATCCTCGATCTCTTTTCGATTCAGGAAGCGTGGCTCAAGTTTCGGCGGCGAGGCAGTGGTTATTCCCAAAGGTTAGACAATTGCTAAGATTGTTACCACATCCTCATTTCTACAAATAATACCAGCTCATGTTAGTACTGGGTGGTCTTTAACCACTCCATATGTGTTGATTTTGATCCAGTTTAATTAAGTTTTGTTCCATCCCACTAAGATTGTGGTTGAATTGTGGGTCCTATGCGCGGTGTTTGCTGATAATTGCATTCCGGGTTGCACCGACGAGAGGTTGTGATGAGCCCACGTAAATTCCTGCTGAAGTTTGGTATCCATTTGCATTATGTTTGTTGGGGTTGATTGCTTTGGTTATATACCATATCATTTCTGGCTAAACCAAAGGGACTAAAATAAAAAGCATAAAGTTGTCGTGGCTTCGTCACATTTTTTTTTTTGAAGTAGTTGGGAAATAGTTGACAGGGGGTTTACAGAGGTAGAAATTCTTTTGTAGAGACTTTGTGGAGCGGAAATACGGGGAAGAAGTAGGTTCCAAGAACCCATAGCTATCGGAAAATGTAGGAGGATATGCACTGCAGTTACAGGATTAGAATTGCATTGGGGACATAAGTTTGAGTTGGTAAATTGAATGCGGTTGAGGGGGTGTAGGGTTGGTAGACCCTCGCTGAAAGCTTTCCACAAGAAAAGTTGTATTTTTGGCGGACATGGTAGTGCCCATAGGGAGCTGTATTGAGGGACTTGGTGATGCTACAACTGATCTGAGGAGTCTGTTAGGCATTTTTATCCGGAAGCCGTTGTTTATTTTACTGATTTGGTCTGAGACAAATTATTTTATCTGGTTTGTTATCCGGTGGAAGGTCAAGGTTGGCGATTCCTTGTACTGTAAGGGGTAGGAGGATATTCAACTTTTCATGGTACCAAGACCTGGTATATGGGTCGATGATATCGGCTACTAGTTGTATAGGGTAGAAAGGATTTGGTTCAATGTTATTTTCGAATTGAGGGATCCAGTTTGCTTGGATACGGGCGTTTGAACCGTTTTCATTTTGGTGGAAAAGATGTTTTCTCAAGGTGGGTATGAGTGAAGCTAATGGTCTCCATTGGGGGATTTTGAAGGAGGGTGGCGAGTGGATGTTTTCGAGGATGAGTTGGTGTTTAAGGTATTTTTCGTTGTATAACAAGGCTAGCACAAAGTTTGGTTTCTCACGAATGTTCTAGATTTTCTCCATGAGGAGAGCCTTGTTATCTTCTTTGCTTATACGAATTCCCGACCCACCTTAATATTTAGGTTTGATGAGTTTGTCAAATCCTATTGAGTGAAGCTTTCTAATGGATGATTCGTGTCCCCAGATCAAATTTCTAGTGATGTGATCCATTGTTGATGGATATGAGCTGGTAACATCCGAGGTCACATAAGATGATTGGATATAGGTGTGAGGGAAGCTTCTACGAGTGCCATTTGTCCTACCTGGTTTAAGTATTTTGTCATCCATCGATCCTTTTACTTTGCGTGATAGTCGTTGTAGCCGGGGAGAAAAAATAGGTTGAGATGCTCTTCCTTGTTTAAATTGTACTCCAAGGTAAGAGGGTGGTGTTGATGATGTGGACGTTCCAAAAAAATTGTTGCAGATCATGCACCTGTTGGTCGAGCTTCGGGTGATGAATTATTGTTTTTTCTTGAATTGTTAATATGTTGACCTGCTGGGTTTCTATAGGCTTGAAACAGGTACTCGAGGTGATTTGTTACCTCAACGTTTTCCTTACAAGTTATCAGTAAGTCATCCGCGTACATGAGGTGCAAGATTGTGTAAGCCTTTTGCGAGATTTAGGGCTCTTCCACCTTTTTTTTTTCATTTCTAGATTTCCCAAGTTTGTTGAAAGGATTTCCGCACAGATAATAAAAATATAGGAACGGAGGTGATCGATCACCTTGCCTTATTCATCTATTTGGGGTGATGTAGCTGTGTGGTGTTCCGTGGATTTTATTTAATATGTTACTATGGATATGCATATAATGATGTTGTCCACAAAGATTGTTGGGAATCCCAGTTCGGTAAAAGCTCGTTTGCTTTTTGTATGTCTAACTTGAATGCCACCTTTGGGTATTTGGTTCGATTTGAAATTTCTACTAGGAAAGGGGGGAGAGGTCATATGCGATTGACCAGAATTTTTGAGATGGTTTTATATGTGACATTGCATAGTCTTATTGGTATGTATTGCGATAGTTTAGAAGGGTGTTCCAATTTTCGGATTAAGGTGAGGTTAGAGCGATTCATAAGTGGGTGGATGTTGGGGGTTTTGAAAAAAATGGTTCACCATATCTATAAGTTGTGGCCCGGTAGTTTCCAAGAAAACTTTGAAGAACTTACTAGTATAGACATCAGCTCTCGGGGAATACTAAGAGCCGATGGAAAAAAATGTCTGCTTAATATCTTATGGGGTAAACTATGATGTAAGAAGAGCACATTATTGGGGGGTTAGTCTTGGGTTTATTTCTTCAAACAACCTCTCATCAATCATCGTAGTTGGAGCCATATATTGATCTGTGAAGTGATCCAGCAGTAGTTGGATGAAAGAATCTTTATTCGTAATCCAAGTGTTTTGTTGATCTTTGAGTTGTTGTATGTTGTTTCAACTTTGATAAATTGTTGATTTGGTGTGAAAGAATGTTGTGTTGTGATCCCCTGTTTGTAGCCATTGTATTCTGGATATCTGTTTCCCAATATGTTGCATGGAAATCTAGTAAGGTGAGATGTTCTATTTGGAGTTGTTTATCTTAACTAATCCAATGGGATAATGGAGAGCATGTTTGCATAGCACATAGATGTTGTGCTTGCTTTATTTTGGTCGTCGATTTTTTGATAAGTATGGGTAGGTGACCGAAGTTTACCTTACTTCGTTACGTTAGGGTTTCGCTGGTTGAAATGAGCTTTAACTGGAGGTTTATGGGCGGGTCTGAGTCATGTAATCTATCTCATGCTTATTTTACCACTTGTTGTAACTGAGGGTGACATAGCCATGGATGTTCAAACTTGTATCCCATATTTATTTGCCAGTCTAAAGCTTTTGTTTGCAGGAGAATAAGTGGATGATCCGATGTTATTCGTGGTAAATATGTGACTGTCGCATGGGGGTTAGCAGTTCTCCAATGTTGGTGTAGCGCCCCCTAAGCTAGCAGCTGGCTAATCCAAAAGATTAACTGCATAAAGAGGCACTAAGAACCTAATTCATTTACCAAAACATTCGATTAAGAAATCTGCTACAAAACTTAACCCAAAAACTAGCCCCGCTCATAAATATATAAATAATAATTCCTCTCAAATGATACATATACAATAGTCATTTGGTTTACAAATAGAATATACAACATAATAAACATAACAGAATATAACCAACTAACGAAGTCAACTTCTCGGAGCTTTCGTTGCGCAACTCTGATCTGTCTCTGAAACTGAAAGTGGGAATAATTAACATTTAACTTCTAAGTAATCATATGCAAGATTTGGAAAACATTTCATGTTTTCCGAAGCATTAAACAGTGACCAAGTCACTGAAATAAACAAACATGTATATGGACAAACTCCTTCTTCAAACAATGTATAATATTGAAGCCTACTTCCACTCCGATTACTAATATTGAATCCCACTTCCACTCCGATTAATCATAAAAGCACTAGATATAAATGTGAAGGAGCATATCCTATATACCACAAGTGGAAATCCTTATTTACCATAACAATTCAAGAAAACATTACAAATACTTTCCAATTCATGGAAAAATTAACAGAATCAACAGAATTATCAGAATGCAATTTAAACAAAACATGGAATGTACGAATACACAATGCATGAGTTTGAGTAGCATAAAGTTTTTTAATAGAATCAATAATGGTTACTACTGAGTCAAATGTATTCCCACCTCTTTTGATGACAAGCCACGCCTACCTCGAGATCCACGATCCACTGGTTCATTCTTTGAATCGATCGTTGTTAATAGTCTGTTAATCACACAAGCACTCTAAGAATCTAGACAAAAGGCTCACACAAAAATCATACAAGTCCATTTAATGGTTCTAAGCCCAAGTCTACTAAACCAGCCCATTCACAAAAGGTCCGGTCCATCTGAGTCAACCAACAGTCTCTAACTGTCAAACTGATGGTCAAAGGTCAACTAACAGTCAACATCTAAGTCTAGGTCAAAGTCAAGTCCATGGTTAAAGGTCAACTCAGTCAATGGTCCACTGAATCACACCAGAATCGGTCAAGGTCAAGTCGTTAAATCGGTGAGTCAACAGATCCGACTCAGTCAGATTAACTGAGTCTGCTAAAGTCAGATATCTAACTAGGATGAATGGCACAAGGCCACACTCTTGCACAGGCCAGAGCCATTGCTCAGGCCAAGAATACAAATGCAAAATCATTGTGCAGTACAAATCTATAATCCAAACTCTAAACAACTCCTTTACTCCTATTTCAATTCTACCAGATTATACAACTTCATCTAATCATTTCAGACATACATTTAATTCATATAAACATCAAAACTTATTCACAATCATATGCTCAGAGTACCTACAGTTGCAGCTTTAAGCAAGCCTACACTTAGATCACCAAACTTCAGTCATAAATTTCTATAACTCATCAACAATCGCCATTCCAACCTTTCTTTAGGATTGAGCTAAAGTTAAACCATTCCCTTGAAGTTTCATCAACACCTCTCAACACCAGTTCAATCCCCTCATCTAAACCTTAAATGCAACTCACACAACATAACTCAACACTTTAGTTTCCTCCGCAAATCCTCGATACATAATCATTGCACCTTGAACAACAACATCACTATCACTTCAGTTAATTACCATTACCTGCAACATCTCATCATAACAATACCAACACCTATATCCCCAGAAACTTCAACAGAACACGTAGATCCATCATACTTCCATTCAAGTTCATAACTAGTTCATGCCTTTAAGAATACTCTCATCCACTCATACACCCATAACAATTCAATATACACAACCAGATTAATTCTATTCCATATCAACCCAATTTTTAACTTCAAAAACATTCATAAATACTCTACAATGAATATGAATAATTCTTTCAAATCAGTTAGGCAAAACAATTACCTCAAGTTAATCTTGTTGAGAAATTGAAATCAGATTCCTCTTCATCTTGCTTCAATCTCAATTCAACGCCACCACTACAACTCAGTGCCACTATCATTCCTTAAACCATGAACATCTATTCAATCTCAATAACTCATTTGATATCATCACAATTCAGTTCCATTCCAGAAATCCTTCTATCTCTATAACCATTATTTAGCAACAACAAATCCATACATTCATGTCAGTGCACTTCCAACTCCAAGATCAGGTATTCACCTAAACCAACACCATTACACACGCAATAACACAAATCTTTCACCTAGAACTCACCTCAAACCCCTGCACAACATAACTCAATTCATGCTTATATCCCATAAATTCACTTTTGTGATTGTAAATAACCCCAACCAAATCAACCACATTCTCCCATCCAGCAGTTCTACCTCAGTTGCAGCTCATCTCATTATCTTCTTCTCTGCCAGTTAAACTGGATGTCTAATTCATTTTCTACTCATCACCATCTATAACTACAACATACAAAATCCCTATATCACCTGCATCATCACCCACACCAATTCACAACCCCCACAAACAACATAAGAACAGACACCACCACCACTTCTAGCCATAGTTCTTCACCTGAGATTCCCATACTTTAACCAATCTCAATTCTTATTCAACAACAACACAAACTCAAGAATGAACTCGAACTAATTTACTGATAATATAAATTACCTCAAATACAATTCCGGAAGTCTTCTTCTTCCTCGGAACAACTCCTCAGTATCTAATTAGCTCCTACTTTTCCTCCATTAATCGAACCCAGTCATTAATTCTTCATGTTCATCAACAAGTCGAATTCAATCCAACTCAGGAAAACCTAATATCATATTCAATCTTCAAATCACCCCACAGCTTCAATAAAACATCAATTAAGAACAAACCCAACTTTTAACTCATCTTATAAGTCCTCAATTGAACTCTCAAATTCAATTACAGAAACCCCAATGATTTCTCAGATCTATTGATATCTCAAGTTTCCTCAAAATAATACTGAAACTTCAATTCAGCAACAACCCTCTTAATCTTTACCTATTAACAACACCATAATCATGTCGATTCCACAACATCAACACAGACGAAACCCTAACTTAATCTTCTCTGACTCGTCACTATTCTTAACTCAGAACCTACCAAACCACAGTCATCACCACCAGCAAACCTTCCATGATCTTTCTACTCTTAATTCGAAATCGAAACCCTCGTTTAATTCTCACAATCATCAGCAGATGAAGAACAGGGAGAAGCAGAAGAAGAAAGGGGAAAGAAGAAGAAGAAGAAAGAAAAGAAAATGAAATAGAAATAGAAATTATCGACCTTATCAATTTGGTTTTGAGTTATCCACAGAGGGTGCCCTGAGAAGGAAGTCGGTTGCCTTGATAACCCTTTACTGCAAAATGACCATTTTACCCTTTATTTAAAATAGCATATTTCTTCTTCGTCTGATGTCCAAATGACACGTTCGAGTAGTCCTTTTCGCCTAAATTTTCGAGATCTATCGAGTGGTAATAATTTCATATCTAAATCGTTGTTAGATTAATTTCTATTAATTAGCATTCGTGTTAAACTAATCGAGTTATTATCGGCTAATAAGTCCCTTGACTAGTCTAATAGCGTTGACGAGCTTGAGGGTCCTTACATTCTCCCCACCTTATATTATTTTCGTCCTCGAAAATCAAACCATCTTTCTGGTCTTCAAAAACTCCCCAACTTATAGAATAATCTTATGTCTTGTCTAAGCGCAAACAACATAAAACAGAGCACAAACCTAAATGACTTTCTTCAACTAAAATTTGTGGCTCTAGGTTCAAAAGATTATTTTATATTCTAATAAGTTACGGGTTCTAATTACGAGAGAATATACTCTATAACAAAGTTTCTAAGTAAAATTTGGGATCTATCGGTTCACTAATAGAAGTAAGTCTCCCTTCTATGCCTATTGATACAAGAATGCAGTTGCCCTGTCTAGGTTCATGACGCCTGAAAATGCCTACTACGTAACAAGTATCACCTGAACATACAAGAATTACCAACCTCACTATTCCCCAGTGCTGAATTAACTAAGTATTAATTTATTAAGATTAATTAGTCTATAAACTTTTATCGTAATTGGTGTAAGTCTTGTAAATTTACTTCCTAAGATATATATTAAATAGTTCACAACATTTTAAACAATTGAACCATCAGATTTTATTTTATTTTATTTTTATTTAACATCATTATTATTTATTTATTTAAATGAAATCGAATTTTAATTCCAAATGAAACTATATTATTATAACTAAATAACTTATAAATTTATGTACTATTTAAGAATAATTTAATGTTATCACTACACCAAATCCTGGTTTTAGCAACGCTTAATTTTCGGAGGTGTGCAACGTATATATACGTTGCGCATCAGAATATCCGTTGCACATAATATATATATATATATATCACATTTACTAATTTTTCATTTATTTATATTAGTAGTGCAACGTATGTCAACTCTTAGAACCGTTGCACAACCCGTGGTTTTTTTTTGTAATATTAGTTTTTTTTTTAATAGCCCTGAAATTTTAGTTTCTATTTTTCATTTCTTCAAAATAGCCCCGGAAAAAGAAAAACCCCCTTCTCTATCTCTCTCTCTCTCTCGTTCAACACCATTCTTCTAACCGACAAAAACCCTAGAATCCCTATGATTTCAGCAGAACAACCACAAATCCAAGTTCATTATTTCTTCATATTTATACCCTAATCAGTACATGTATACCAGAAATCTAGATCTATAACTTTTTGGAATTTTCGTAACCCTAGAAAATCAAATTTGTTCCTGATTTTGAAAACCAACACACTATGTGATAGTTCGAATCGATTATCATCTAAGAGTTGGTTGATTCATCAGGTATAAACCCTCAATTTGTTTTTTTATTATCTTTTATGATGCTTGATTTATACCTAAATCTATGAATTTTATCTCACAGAACTGGGGGTTTTACTTTGATAATAGTTATTTGGTAAGGATTTACCTGTTTCATAGGTGTTATTTGTGTTTTGTCTTGGTTTCAAAGCATGGGTTTATTTTTGATTTTAGTAGTTTATTCAGATCCAGCTCTTTGGATGTTATTTTGTAAAGATTTTATTATTTTGTGTATGTGATTTGTACTTAGTTGCAGTTTCTAACATTCAAAGCATGGGTTTGTTTCTTATTTCAGTTTTAGTTTTGTGTAGATTTGAAGTTGATATGAAACTTGTTCATACACAGCTTTCATATCTGTGTGGGTTTGAGGTTGATATGAATCTAGCCTGGATTATTCGTAGTCTACTCGAGAAATACTGGTTGTTCAAGCTCTCATAAGAGGATACCAAAGGTATTTAATCATCTGGTTCAGTTCATGATGTTGCTTTACATTAGCATCTATTGAGTTTGTATCGACTGTTACTGATTATCAAGTTTAACAAGCTATTTTGCTGGTAAAGCAACATTGGGATTTGGTTTTCAAAGACCTAGGTGTATCCACAATCTACGGTTTTCTGTTTGAGACTAGTGCATCCTTCATTGTTTTTAAAACTGCTTTGACCCTTTTGTCCTTTCAGGTCATTGAGCTGCCAATAAAACATCCTGAATTGTTTGAAAGTCTTGGTGTAGATCAACCAAAGGTAATTCACCTTGCCAAAATTTTATCATATCTAATCTCGGATCTTCTTTTTGTATCTGTTGTTCCAAAATCCTAATTTTATTTTCCTTATTTCAAACTATAGAGAGTCTTGCTATATGGGCCACATGGTACCGGAGAAACACTACTAGCAAGGGAATTTTCTCATCATATTGACTGCACTTTCATCAGGGCTTATGGATTTGATATAGTCTAGAAATACATTGGATAAGGTTCTAGAATTGTACGAGAAATCTTTGTGATGGTCAGGTTTGTCTCGGTCTTCTTGGGATACATCATTTTGTTGTATTTAATAAATGTGTATTCACTTTTATGGGAAGGGAAGCTGATAGAAGTGAACACAACCGGTATTTCGTGGCATTGAAACTGCAAGGGAAACTGATGGCATTGCAAATGAGTTTAATTTCATGGGAAGGGATAGTCAAGATATGCATCTATCGGTATCTCTGTATGAGCTATGTAAGAGCTGGATAAATGGATATGCCTCAAGTTTCTATGCTTGCCAATGAACAGCCGGTATTTCTTTACTTACAGTAACCATTATCTTTCTTATGGTTAAATTCTACCTGTATTTTCTTCTTCACTAAGGTATGATATGAATTATATCTAGTTCAGTTGACTATTTAAAATTTGCAAAGTAGGAGTGTCGAACAAATGGATTAGTGTATTAGTGAAGCATACCAAGTCTGATTCTTGATGTATTACTGAATTTTGTAATGGTTGCTTATGGGGCACTTCAATAGTTTTGATTTCACTGTAAAATATTCATTATTCTATAATTTTTTTTCCTTCTTTTTTCTATAATTCATTTTTTTGTTACTTGTTCAGGTCATTAACAGCTAAAAGGTCGAGGCGTAAAAGATCACATTCACCATCAGCGACTGAGGAAAATGAAACTACAGATATTTCATGTCCTCAATGTGGTACTCTGCCATCTGGACACTCACTTGGATGTTGGTTCGGTGAGCCAGTTAGGAAGCCATCCTTCATACCAGTGTAAGTTTTTCTGAACATGTCGGGGTTGCATTTCAATATCTATTTGACCTAAGTTATGCTCAGTAAATAATGAGCTGGTCTGTGTTAGTGAGTTCATTTTCTGCTCAGTGTAATAAACAGAATTCACTAGGTGGAGTGGGAAACAGTGTAATAAAATTCCCTGATTACCAAACAACCATACAATGGGATCGTTGTTAAGGTCCTGTGTTTTTCATATCCTAGTATTAGTGGGTGGACACCATTGAACTTATGTTTTTGAAAAGCTTGTGGCGTGTGGGTCATTGCTTTATAATAGTTGTAGCTATTGCTATGTAGCCTCTGGCTTTTCCGTTTTTGTGTATTTTAGTTGCACAAAGTTAGCATTTTTTTATTTGTAATATTTCACTGACCATCGTTTCTTATTGTGAATTTAGTTGAGGAGTACGAGAGAACTTGGGCACAAAATGAAGAGTTAGGCCTGAACGATATAGATACTTCATCAGCTGATATGTATTACGATACTGATCCTACTACTAATGCTACCACCACACCGTCAAAGATAAATTAAGATTGGCCGTGATCGTTGAAGGAGATTCTTGTTGCATAATTTAATCAGAAACTGGCTTTGTGGTGCTTATGATAGTCTTACATTTTATGCTCAAGTTGTTCACGAATGTTTTTATCGCTGAGAAACATTGTAACATGTTCAATATTACAATTTTGTTTTATGACACTTGTAAAAGGAATTACTGGTTTGTTATCAAGGAAGATTTTATTTGGAATTGGATTATTCCCCATTTTTGTTTTATGATTTTGCTGGTTGTCTCCTTTTGTTACCAGAAAATGTGCCGACGGTATTTTTTTTTACCTGAAAATTAATTTGCAACGGATATAAACGTTGTACAATTATACGTTGCACAAATTACCGGAAATGAGCAACGGATTTAACCGTAACCAAATAAATAAAACGTTGACAAAATCAAAAATGGGACCCACAAAAGTGTTATTCTATAAATAATATCCGTTGCACAAATTATTTATACGTTGCACAAATAATAAAAGGTGCAACGGTTGTGCAACGTTTATAAGCGTTGTACAAATTAATTTTTGCAATGGATAATATGTGTTGCTCACCAATGCGCAACGCCGTTTTGCCAACGTTTATTTCCGTTGCACAAATTATGCGCAACGTTTATAAACGTCCCTAAAGGGACGTTTTGGTGTAGTGTATATCTATTATCTAAATATTACCATTATTATTTTCAATGTATCTTATTAATGTACGAATTTATTTTATTTTAATTCTGATATTACTCTAAGCATCCGAATATTATTATTACTACTTCATGTAAACTCGTTTCGTTTTATAAATTTAATGGATCATTTGTTAGACTAAAGATAATTCGGGTATAAGATTACAAAGATATTTAGTCTTTTTACTTTAGGCAATATATATCTGCATGTTCTTAGGTCTAATTTAATAAACCTATATTATCTATATGATTTCAATGCACAAGAAAATATTTCAAATTCTATTTAATTTAAAAATCCAACCGTAGACAATTACTAATAATTTTGCGTAGTTACTTGATCCTAATTATTTCTTTTTCCGTTATATATTTGCTAGTAATATTTTAATTAGATAAAGCTCAATACAATATTATTGGATAAATGTTAGAATTACTTTTATTATGATTACTTGTGATCTTATTATCATTTAATATAACTAACATTAATGGTCGAACTATTATTTTAACTACTTTTAAAATTTTATTTATCCCAAAAATGTTATTAGTATTTATGTGTTTATAAATTGTTGACCTTACTTATAAGTCAAGGTATTCAATAAATTCCTATGTGACTTTCAAGATCTATCAATAATGATAATCTCACTATATTTAGTATTGAATTGTGTACGTGTTCATACTTTTTAGATTAATTATTCTCAATTCATTATTAGCTAAAGTTATAGGTGTACCCTACAATTTTTACTTCATTACAAACATAAACAACAAAACAAACCAATCAATCAAATACATCTTTTAATTATTGATAGCTTTTAGTGATTAAAATTTATCTCACAACCCAACCCTGTTCTTAACTAATCTAGTTCACTAACTGGAACTGGCTATTCCTATTGATTCCCATATAAGATCTAATAGTGAGCTCTGATACCAACACTGTAGCGCCCCTAAGCTATCATCTGGCTAATCCAAAAGATTAACTACATAAAGAGGCACTAAGAACCTAATTCATTTACCAAAACATTCGGTTAAGAAATCTGCTACAAAACTTAACCCAAAAACTAGCCCCGCTTAGAAATATATAAATAAGAATTCCTCTCAAATGATACATATACAATAGTCATTTGGTTTACAAATAGAATATACAACATAATAAACATAACATAATATAACCAACTAATGTAGTCAACCTCTCGGAGCTTTCGTTGTGAAACTCTAATCTGTCTCTGAAACTGAAAGTGGGAATAATTAACATTTAACTTCTAAGTAATCATATGCAAGATTTGGAAAACATTACATGTTTTCCGAAGCATTAAACAGTATTAAACAGTGACCAAGTAACTGAAATAAACAAACATGTATATGGACAAACTCCTTCTTCAAACAATGTATAATATTGAAGACCACTCCACTCCGATTACTAATATTGAAGCCCACTTCCACTCCGATTAATCATAAAAGCACTAGATATAAATGCGAAGGAGCACATCCTATATACCTCAAGTGGAAATCCTTATTTCCCATAACAATTCAAGAAAACATTACAAATACTTTCCAATTCATGGAAAGATTAACAGAATCAACAGAATTATCGGAATGCAATTTAAACAAAGCATGGAATGTACGAATAGACAATGCATGAGTTTGATAAGCATAAAGTTTTATAACAGAAACAATAATGGTTACTACTGAGTCAAATGTATTCCCACCTCTTTTGATGACAAGCCACGCCTACCTCGAGATCCATGATCCACTGGTTCATTCTTTGAATCGATCATTGTTAATAGTCTGTTAATCACACAATCACTCTAAGAATCTAGCCAAAAGGCTCACACAAAAATCATACAAGTCCATTTAATGGTTCCAAGTCCAAGTCTACTAAACCAGCCCATTAACATAAGGTTCAGTCTATCTGAGTCAACCAACAGTCTCTAACTGTCAAACTGACGGTCAAAGGTCAACTAACAGTCAACGTCTAAGTCTAGGTCAAAGTCAAGTCCATGGTCAAAGGTCAACTCAGTCAATGGTCCACTAAGTCACACCGGAATCGGTCAAGGTCAAGTCATTAAATCGGTGAGTCAACAGATCCGACTCAGTCAGATTAACTGAGTAGGCTAAAGTCAGATACCTAAATAGGCTGAATGGCTCAAGGCTATACTCTTGCACAAGCCAGAGCCATTGCTCAGGACAAGAATACAAATGCACAATCATTATGCAATACAACTCTATAATCCAAATTCTAAACAACTCCTTCACTCCTATTTCAATTCTACCAGATTATACAACTTCATCTAATCATTTCAGACATACATTTAATTCATATAAACTTCAAAAATTATTCACAATCATAAGCTCAGAGTACCTGCAGTTGCAGCTTTAAGAAAGCCTACACTTAGATCACCAAACTTCAGTCATAAAATTCTATAACTCATCAACAATCGCCATTCCAACTTATCTTTAGGCTTGGGCTAAATTTCAACCATTCCCATGCAGTTTCATCAATACCTCTCAACACTAGTTCAATCCCCTCATCTAAACCTTAACTGCAACTCACACAACATAATTCAACACTTCAGTTTCCTCCGCAAATCCTTGATACATAATCACTACACCTTGAACAACAACATCACTATCACTTCAGTTAATCACCATTACCTGCAAGATATCATCATAACAATACCAACACCTATATCCCCCGCAACTCAACAGAACACTGTAGATCCATCATACTTCCATTCAACTTCATAACTAGTGCATGCCATACACCCATAACAATTCAATCTGCACAACCATATTAATTCTATTCCATATCAACCCAATTCTTAACTTCATAAACATTCATAAATACTCTACAATAAATATGAATAATTCTTTCAAATCAGTTAGGTAAAACAATTACCTCAAGTTAATCTTGTTGATAAATTGAAATAAGATTCCTCTTCAGCTTGCTTCAATCTCAATTCAACGCCACCACTACAACTCAGTGCCACTATCATTCCTTAAACCATGAACATCTATTCAATCTCAATAACTCATTTGATATCATCACAATTCAGTTCCATTCCAGAAATCCTTCTATCTCTATAACCATTATTTAGCAACAACAAATCCATACATTCATGTCAGTGGCACTGCCAACTCCAAGATCAGGTATTCACCTAAACCAACACCATTACACACATAATAATACAAATCTTTCACCTAGAACTCACCTCAAACCCATGCACAACATAACTCAATTCATGCTTATATCCCATAAATTCACTTTTGTGATTGTAAATAACCCTAACCAAATCAACCACATTCTCCCATCCAGCAGTTCTACCTCAGTTGCATCTCATCTCATTATATTCTTCTCTGCTAGTTAAACTGGATGTTTAATTCATTTTCTAATCATCACCATCAACAACTGCAACATAAAAAATCCCTATATCACCTGCATCATCACCCACACCAATTCACAACCCCCATAAAAAACATCAAAACAGACACCACCACTACTTCTAGCCATAGTTCTTCACCCGAGATTCCCATACTTTAACCAATCTCAATTCTTATTCAACAACAACACAAACTCAATAATAAACTAGAACTAATTTACTGATAAGATCAATTACCTCAAATACAATTCCGAAAATCTTTTTCTTCCTCGGAACAGCTCCTCAATATCTAATTAACTCCAACCTTTCCTCTATTAATCGAACCCAGTATTTAATTCTTCATGTTCATCAGCAAGTCGAATTCCAATCCAACTCAGGAAACCCTAATATCATATTCAATCTTCAAATCACCCCACAAATTCAATAAAACATCAATTAATAACAAACCCAACTTCTAACTCTTCTTATAAGTCCTCAATTGAACTCTCGAATTCAATTACAGAAACCCTAATGATTTCTCGGATCCATTAATATCTCAAGTTTCCTCAAAATAATACTGCAACTTCAATTCAGTAACAACCCTCTTAATCTTTACCTATTAACAACACCATAATCATGTCGACTCCACAACATCAACACAGACGAAACCCTAACTTAATCTTCTCTGACTCGTCACTTTTCTTAACTCAGAACCTACTAAACCACAGTCATCACCACCAACAACCCTTCCATGATCTTTATACTCTTACTTCGAACTCAAAACCCTCGTTTAATTCTCACAATCATTAGCAGATGAAGAACGGGGAGAAGCAGAAGAAGAAAGAGGAAAGAAGAAGAAGAAAGAAAAGAAAATGAAAGAGAAATAGAAATTCTCGACCTTATCAATTTGGTTTTGAGTTATCCACAGAGGGTTCCCTGAGAAGGAAGTCGGTTGCCTTGATAACCTTCTACTGCAAAATGACCATTTTACCCTTCACTTAAAATAACAGATTTCTTCTTCGTCTGATGTCCAAATGACACGTTCGAGTAGTCCTTTTCGCCTAACTTTTCGAGATCTATCGAGTGTTACTAATTTTTTATCTAAATCATTATTAGATTAATTTCTATTAATTGACGTTCGTGTTAAACTAATAGAGTTATTATCGGCTAATAAGTCCCTTGACTAGTCTAATAGCGTTGACGAGCTTGAGGGTCCTTACAGTTGGTTTGATATAGCTCTATCAAGGCGCTCCTGGATATTGTCTTGACCTTATAGGTGAAATATATTAAGTTATGAACAAATATGTAAAAGTAATGTTTCTTGCATCATTTTGTTTCTTTCAAGGAATTTTTTTTTTTTTGTAGAAGCTAGTATTTCAGATTTGGTAAACAATAAGCTGATTTGTTCTAATTTAGTATATCATTTGATACTGTTAGTATGCATTTAACGACTTTTTTTTTTAAATAATATATGTTAATCACATGTATCACATATAATATTTAGTATAACTCACTTATGTGCAGAATTATCAATATCATATATATAATCATGTATGCTTCAAATATTTTAATTTGATTGGACAATTTTACAAGAGAAAGAAAGTTTTATTTTTTAAAATTTATTATTTTAGAATTGCTCAAAAATTGAACGAATGGTAAGAATTATGAAATACATAGTGTAATAATTAATATAAAGAAAAATTTCATATTTGGGGGCCCTAGTCATCCGAAGGCCCTTGGCAGTCACCTAGGTATTCTATGGTATGGTAAGGGCCTGATTAGTAATGATCTATCGTGGTTGGGCATATTGAATTTTCATCAAATTACTATGGTCGGTCGGAAAAATTGAATGTGGAAGTTTTCAATGGTTTCTGATCAGATTTCCAGTCGAATCAATTCCATTCCCAATCGAGGAAATGGGGTTACAATGGTTTCATTTTCTCAATTTAGTATGCATAGTATATCTATCTAATCCTCGTCAAAACTTTACCCCACTTCTCAACCTCAAAATCATATAACTACTTTCACAAAATCAAAAGAACAACTTCAGTACTTCACAACCTCAACATCAAATAAGATTCTTCAGAAAAAAAAAACTCCAAAAGATTATTATCGCAATGATTCTTATCTTCTCTTTAGTTTTATTCAAGCCTCAAAAATTATAGATCCTTCGGGAATACCTCACCAGAATTATACGTCTTGTTTTTAGAAAAACTTATTTAAATACTTAGGATGGCGCTTTTCACAGATATATGTGTTCACAAGATTTATAGAAGATTCGGAGCAGAGTCATCTCAACCCCAAAATCTGGGTTTGATCATGAAGTTCAATTTGTTATGTAATTCGATAATCATGTTTATCACGAGGTTAGATCATTTTTGTTTTATATTTACCCCATGGGAATGCTCCTTCATCATTTTTAGTTTTTTTAGGGCTTTTTACAGAAATAGGCCTGTTTTTTTGGTGCTTTTCAAATCTAGGCCACTTTTTTTTATTTATTGCTAGACTAGGCAAGTTTTGACCAAAAGTGATGGATGGAAAGTTAGCACCGTTAGGTGCACTTAAAATGACAAGACAGTCCTTTGAATCGGTTATTTCGACCCAACCAAATCATCATCTGCATTCATCGGCAAAAACCACCCACAGCAACTCCATGCTCATTTCCAACCCATGTACGTTCCTTATCTTCTCGAGTTGCGCTATCCATCATTTTATTCCATCCACAGAATACTTGGTCTCTACAACTCCATTTCTTGTCCAGCGTCAACTCTATCTCGTCCTAGAGTCACTGTTTTACGGAACCACGTCCATCATCTTTCTGTCATCCTTCGTTCATCCTGATAACTTCTCAAATTCGAGCAACACTTCCATATCGTTCTATCGCTGGCACGTTCTCTCATTCTTGTCTTAACTCATTAGCACCTAACAACAACACAACTTTTATTTTCGATCAAGTCAACTCCATGTCCATCTCTGCCAAGATCCGTTCTCGAGCTCTATACAATGACAGCAAGGCTCGAAATACTCCACCAGTCCATGTTAGTTTTCTAGTTCGATCCATCCATAGCAGCAAGCTCCAATACCCGATACCAAATCTATCCATTTCTTCCATGTTTCCGTAGCTCCGGACCATTTTGGCTGGCAGTGATAAGCTTGGTCGACGGCGACAGATTCAATGGCACCGATAACCCCATCTAGTCGCTACTTACGAACCAGTGACCAAGAGCCTGATGTTTCCCTGATCGTTTCAATGGAAACCTCTTTCCTTACCCATGCATGCACATGGTAGCATTACTACCTCACACGTACAATCACCTTTTCTTCCACCGAGTAGCCGGACTATTGTAAACACAATACTCTTGTATGCAAAGAGAATTAAAATTCTCTTTTAGCTCCATGTTCAGCAAAACCTTAGCTTCACTCGGCCAACCACAACTCCATATTCTTCGGCTCAATCCAGTTCAGTGAGAAAGAGATAGTCCCAATGAAAATCATCACTGCTCCTCCACCAGTTCCTTCACACCATCAACAGCTCATACATCTATAGCAACAACTGATCCACAATCAGCGAAATCCAACCAAAATCGACCTATCCGAGTTTTTCTTAACCTCTTAAATATTTGTCGAGCCTCCAAAAATAACTATAGAACCCATGGATAGTGTAGCGGCAAAGATAATGGACGTGGCTGACTGCCACAAGACCTGACCTGTGGTTCAGGATTTTTGTCAAACAGTTGTTGTGCATAGTATGATGGTGTTTTTCTGTGCCAAGGAAACACCTTCTGAAGCCTTCCAATTCCATGCGAATTCAAATTAGATAGCAACCTACCATTTCTAATTCATTCAGAATACTGTAAAACACTCCAATCAAATCACCATTCTCTAAAAAAAATCATTTTGGCACAAGTAACATGAAGCATCAGGAAACTAAGACTTTATCATATGATTTTACAAGGCTGGTTGTCCAAACAATCAACTGAACAATTATATTACAAATTGCTTGACAAACCAATCAATTGAAACAAATAAGATTAAAGGGTGCTCATTAAGAGTAAATTAAAGTATACCCTAACTGAATACAACATAAACCACAGTTTAGAATTTCTAAAATTTACATTGCACATTAAACAAATTAAAATCAAATTCAAACCCAAGTTTTCCTTTTGATCAGTGAACAAAAGCCCCAAGTCAATTAGTGAATTTATAATCATCAGCTCCCTCTCTGTGTCTTTGTCTAGTTGGTGACTTTAAAGAACAACAAAATAGGAAACGGAAACATATAATCAAAGAAGATACCAATATACCATTGTAAAGGCTACAGAATGAAGAACTATCATGGTCGTTGATTAATCCTCGAGATATCGTGATAATTAGATCGGGCTCTCAGATAGCAACACATGGAGATCCTATCGAGGCAGGTGGACATCTTATCACATGTGACGACTGACATACGTGTGAAGGATATTTTGGTAATCTTACCACATCTGTGATATCTCCTCATTTGATATTTTGGCGAGATATTGACAAGTCAACGCGATAAATTGACCGAAATGGTTAAATTGGATGGAAACCGTTTAACTAGCCTAGTCTAGCAAGAAATAAAAAAAGTGGCCTAGGAATGAAAGTGTGGGTTCAGACCAGGCCTATTTCTGCATATAATCCTTTTTTTTATGGTATTATATATATCGATTTTTTCAGTGAGTACCTTGAATTGTTAACTTGCTTCACATATCTCTACACGCACTTACAAACTGAAAAATTATAGTCCTTAAAACAAGAAAGATTGCTAAGGACCAATGAACATACATTTCCTAAATAATATCTCCAGATTTTTTACAAGACAAGCTTGTCTGAAAATTTCTTCTTTGTTGTATTAAATCCATTAGAAGTCATACGACATAGTCTCATAAAGATAGAATGGAAATGCTTCTGAGTAAATAGAATGGTTCAATATTTACTTACCTCGTTTGTCTTCGAGGATTTACGTGCCTCTTTTGTTGATGAAGTTCTCCAAATGTCTTCACTGTTCTTTAGTCTTCGAGGATTATTCAGTGATGGCTGATTCTCAACTACCAACTTCTATATCTAGTCTGAGATTTGACTTTAATAGACGAGCTAGAATTCAAGGTATAGTTTTGTGTATCAAACATTGACAACAATTTTGACTGAGAAGTGCTCCAACAATCCCCCCTTTAACAATTTTAGTGACAAAACTACCAATACATATGAATTCAAAATAAACTGAGCTTTGATCTCAAAATCCATCATGCTTGATGTTAGAGCACTGGTTGTTCAAACTCTCAAGCATTGCTATCTCAAGCTTGTTTGTAAAGTTTGGTTGCCAAAACTATAAGTCTTGTTTTCTAGTCTACTTATAGCTAAGTCTCGGATTAGGATTAGAAAGTGTAGTTGAATTTAGACTCCATGACGTTCATCGAGCTTGTGGAACTTCATCAAAAGGTATGTGGTGACTTGAACTCACCTATCACTCAAAAGTCTATCTACTATATACAAAAGTCGTATAGCTATATAGACTTCGATTATAAACATTTGATATTTCGAGCTAAGTTTAAATCGCTTACATATTTCTCGAAACATGTGTTGGTAAGTTTTACTTTAACCAATTTCATCTTATATTCTTGACGAAAGTCAAAAGATGATCATGTGAAAATCACCACGTAACATCTTATATGATTTTTGTGAGACAGTCATTTGGTGTAGACTCGGAATGTTTCTTATTGATCATTTGATCACTTGAAAATTGCTTTGAAGCTAATAGTTTGTGTGAGACAACTATTCCTGTCTTTTAAGAATGCTTCAATGATTGAAATGGGAGTTTAGAACAATTAAGCATGATTGGATATAAAACAATATGCGTACTTGCATACTAACTGTTACAAGTTATTCCAAGTGCGGGAACCATAGCATGCATACCTGTATGCGTATTGGTTTTTTAGTTGAATTCTGGGAACTTAGTATGCGTAGCGTGGTAAATTCAAGTTCGGGAATTCAATTGAGTTTTGTGGTGTACAGCAGTATGCGTACCCGTTCGCATACTGGAGAACCCAGACCAAGTCTGGCTATTTAGGTATGCGTACCTGTTTGCATACTTGAGTGGGTTATGTTCTAAAATCAGTTTTTTTCATGAACTAATATATTTATAAATTAAGGAATGCAATCTTTTGCAAACCATTTCTATAATGATCATGAATTGATTCGAGTGAATAAAAATCAATTTTGCTTCAATTGCGTCTTGTATACTTGATACTTATTGATCTCTGTACCTTGGTGACTATTATTACTATAGAGGCGGAATTCAGAATAATATTAGACCAAAACTAGTAAAAAGAACACACTAGAAACCGGATTCGAAAAAAATATCTTCTCTAGATTATGAACAAGAAAACTTATACAATTCTATGTTTTTTACTCTTACCATCTTTATTGGTAAATAACCTTAAAAATGTTTTGCTAAGCTTGCTTTTACAATAATTAATTTCCTCACAAGATTATCTAGGTGATCTGTCTCTCAAACCTCCTTTCTTAGATGTGTTTGTCTCACAAGACCATACAATCTATATCTAGGTGTGTCTGTATCAAAAATCACACTCTAGATGTCTTAGCTATGAGCTAAACAAGAAGCATAATTCTGGTGAAATCTCTTATGGCCGCTCTTTTAAAGACATTTTTGGGATCAATAAGCTCTGCGAGTACCATTGGTTAGAAACTAGATAATTAAAGTGTTATTAGTTTTCGATTGATTTGATAATCAAAGTTTGAACAAACTAGGTACAAAATCTATACCAACTTCGTATAGTTGAGACCAATCAAATACCCCTGAAACAATTCCTTCGGATCGTATTCCAAACAGTAAAGGAACAACAAATATGTTTGGTAATAACTCTTTCGATTCTTTCAAGACAAAAATATCTCAAGTCATACGCAAAGGCTCTTCCTTTTAATCTAATAAACTCATTTTCCTGGTTAGATCAATCTATCCAATAACTACCAAAGTAGTCAAATTTAGATTCGCAATCAATCGATATAGATTCCAACAAGAAACTATAAAGTGATGTCGATCTCACACAACTAATCAATCGAATAAATATGATTCTAGTTGGATCTCATCCGATCAAGGTTTGTGCACACACAAATATATGAGAACTAATAAGAAATCTTCTTCATCTTCAAATCTTCTTTAATCTTCAATAAGAACCTGCACAACACCACTTGAATCTCTTGTGATTAATCACACACAGAATGAAGTCTGTTAAAAATGGATTATCACAAGATGTCTTTAGATCTACAAACAGTTCTAAAGATCCCGTCGATACTTCAATCTAGTTTGAGTGAATCTTATATCAGAGAGTATTCAATTCTGGACTAGGTCCCAGGGTTTTTCTGCACTTGCAGTTTTCCTCTTTAAAAAAATCTTGTTGTGTGATTTACTTTTGTTTTTTCGCAATTATATTTGTTTATATAATTTAAAGTAATTTACACAAACATTAACTCCACATTACTTGATATTGATCCTATAGAGTTGGGTTAAGTCCAAACCTATTATCAATTAACATACTTCGTTGTCGTATTGTCTCGATCTTGTATACATAGTCAATCACACAAGTTATCTTGTTGTATTGTATCGATCTCGTATCCATAGACAATCACACGAAGTGTGAACCGATTTATTGCATTGTCTCTACTCTGTCCATAGACGATCACTTTTGGTAGAGGACTTATAGGTTGAAACAAAAAGATTGTGGTGTATTTGGATACCCTCGTCTTTTCAGATTACTTGTTATTTACTGAAGCAAAAGGTTACTACATACAAAACTTGCAAGATATTAATCAAAAGTTCAGTCATTTATCGGGTAAATTGATTAATTACTCTAAGTCAAGTGTCTGTTTCAGTAAAAACCTCTCTCGAGCAACTTGTGAAAATCTTCTAAAAATCCTCAACATGAAGCAAATGGAACTCATTGAGAAGTACTTAGGCATCAACTTGTTTACATCAAGAAACATAAAATAATGCTTTCCACAACAATTTATCGAATGTAGAATCGACTACAAGGATGACATGGAAAAATCATCAACCAAGCAGGAAGATCTACCCAAATACAGGTTGTAATCAGAACAATGGTCAACTTCCACATGAACTACTTGTGAATGCCAAATACCACCATACAGAAAATAAATCAAATTCAATGGGGCTACTGGTGGAGAAAACCAACACCTGGAGGTATTTTCATTAAATCATGGCTCTCATTGTGTATTCCTAAGAGACTAGGAGGTTTAGGATTTAAGAATCCCCATATATTTAATTTAGCCTTACCAGTAAAGATGGCATGAAGGCTACTCACAGAGCTGATGCACAATGGGTTCGAGTACTTAGAGCTCGATACTTTGAAAACAAAGACTTATTAACAGATGTGCTTCCGAATACTGGAACATGGATAAGGAGAAGTTCTTTACATGTGCTTGAAATAATAAAGCAACACTATATTTGGGTTGTTGGAAATGGTCAACTAATAAAACCATGGACACATCACTGGCTCACTACAACCCCAATCTCTCATTTTCCTCTGCTGGAACAACATCAACATATGACTCTATCTCACTTCATCACCAGCAATCAACAATGAGACTTGTAAAATATTCAACTTTATTTCAACACTGCCGCTCACCAGGAAATCCCTTTATTTCCTCAGGCTGTGGACAAGGTGCGGCCGAATCTCACAAGAACATGCAAGTATACAGTGAGTTCTACTTATAATCAGTTAATAATCCATCATCAGCAAGGTATGCTTAACATAACTCTCTTTACAACTTACTAGTTAAAGTTATGGCATATGAAGATCCTCTATAAAATTCAGTTGTTTATGTGGAAGTTGTCACAAAACATGTTACCAGTTGCAACGGGCATATATAAATACTCTCCTGGAAAGTCTCAGATGTGGCCCATGTTCAATATGAGATTGAAACTTCACTTCATCTTCTACTAAAGTGCACATTTGCAAGAGCAGTTTGGTTCGCCATTTCAAAATATTTATGGTATTATATTAACCCGGTCAATAACTTACAAGAGTGGTTTTTATCTTAGACTCAAAAAAAAAAAAAAAAAAAAAAAAGCCCAATCTCATTTCAGGTAGCTCAATATATCCAATTTAGTAGGGTTACAATGTGGTTTATCTGGAAAGCTCGATGCTCATTTGTTATTCAGGCCATTACACCTAACCCAAACAACACTATTCGAGGCATATATAATTATTGTTATCAACTGTATATCAATATTTATTTAGGACAACATGCATTATTGAATAATATTAGGACATTACATATGCAAATGCATTGGTATCCCCCTCCTCAATGATGGATATCCATAACCGCTGATGCTTTTATGCTTCCTAATAATAATGCCGCTGGTATGGGTCTTGTTATGCATAATGATGTAGGAGCTTTATTTGCTACAAAATCTATCTCAACCTCTGCGAGGGATATTGACCAGGCAGAAGCTCTTGCATTATTGGCAAGTTCAAACTGGGCTCAACAAATGCATTGAAAAAAACTAATTGTACAAACAGACAATAAAGGCGTGGCATAAGCTATTTCTAGACTTGATAGGAGCTGCAGAAGAAAAGACTTCCAGCTCATCAAGTATATCAGGGATCGGCTTTGCTACATACACAACAAAGTGTATGCACCGAGAGGATAGAAAGGTCACCCTCTTTGTATTGGGATAGGGGTGAGGAATGAGTGATCCCCATTCCCTCTCACACGGTGCATATACACTTGGCTGTGTATAAATCATTTTCGATCAGGGATAAGCTTTCTTTGTTTGAATATTGTGTTGTAAACTATATAAACAAAACATGTAATCATCATGCTAGAAAATCTATATGTAATCTTAGCCAGTAAATGTGAATCCTCTTTCACAAATTCAAGCGGAGACTCACAATGATCCAGCTTCAGCGCATAAGTGAGAAAGAGATTTGAAATACATTTATGGGAGAAGAACATGATAGGTTATAATGATAATTGATAAACCAGATTATTGTCCTAGTTGACTGCGTGTAATGATAAAGATCTTATTCAAAATTGATGGAGGGGTAATACAGAATCTCCGCCGTAGATGTCACATGGATGGGGCCTAGACAAACCAAGATCAATGGGTGGTGCTCTTTCCTACCCTAGAATCTAGACCGGTTCATTTTCCGTTTTGTGATTAGAGAAAAGTCTGGCTTCATCCCTTATTATCAATGTAATCCACTTGGGATAATTATTCATTTTTAACATAAAACAATAATTAAAATAAACATTGTCCTAATAATGGCTACATACCCCAATAAGGTCAATGGATCCAGTTCTGTCATGGTACGGAGCCATCCCAAAGAAGCTGCTGCACAAATACTTTTTTTCATCTTCAAATTTCAATCACCTTCTTCGCATATAAACCTCATCATATCGTAACTAAGTTCTTCGAAAATGGCCATTTTGATGTATTTATTTTATTTTATCTTATTTTTATTTACATCTTTTTTCTTTGAGAAGCTCACGGGGATTATTAGGCAGGCCTCTACAAGTAAAACGGCCATTCGCGACCACGAATTTGGTGTTTGTATGGTATGTTTCGAAGATCTAAAACCTCTATCTGAAAATCTTCAAGTAATCTCCATATGCGGTCATGTCTTTCACCAGCTTTGTCTTCAACTGTGGGTAGAGTATTCCGTTGCCGACAATACAACATGTCCGGTATGTCGACAAACATGTAGTCAAGAAAATATAGGCCGTCTTTATTTCCAGTCAATTGGTGATGTACCTGACGGTGATACTACGGATCATGATCCGCAAAACTTGCCGGCCGGCGGTAAGGGAAAACAAGAAGATGAAGTAAAGAAGTTACAAGGTAAGCTTTTAGCACTTACTTCTTCTTTTGAGCATCAACAACGAAAATTGAAAGACATGAATGAAGAGCTTAACAAATTGAAAGATGTGAATAAAGAGCTTAGTAAATGTAATGGGGAAATGAATAAAGAGATGGTGTTTTACAAGACTTTGCTCAAATTTCTTTTCTTACTCATATTTTGTAGCATTGTGTATTCATTCTATGCAAAAATGTATAGCACTAAAAAAACATTAAATTAATATCTCCCATTTTTATTATTTTTCAGTGGTTGATATGATATCTTGAAAATGTTGATTTAGGTTTCTTCACTTTCCTTAGTTTATGAACTAGCAGTGGTTTGCATTAGTAATAAACACTGTCGAAACAGTTTAAATTTTATTTGTTTTTCGGATTTATTCATGGTCAAGGATACGATGACATGGTTAGAATGTCATTATCATGATTTGATGATACTATTTTTTTTTAAAAAATCTAAACGAAGATGAATTTGAAGCTAAGATTTTGGTGACATGTTCACCATATAAAACTCTATATTCTTATCAAAAATGAGATTATTCCGAAAAACAAAAATTCACTTTCCACAAATTTTAATTTCAATCGTTATTCTTCAATGGTTGGTATTCAAAGTGGTAGATAGTGGTGTTATACATCTCCAAATGCTCTAACTTTTGGGTGGAGTGTAGAGACTTATAAAAAGAACATGTCACCAAAAATTTAGCTTCAAATTCATTACCGATTAGAATTGGTATAAAAAATAGTGTTAAAATAAAATTATGTTACTCTAACCATGACAACGGATCCTACTCCTTTATTCATATCATGACCGTGATTATATTATATGTTCGTTTATAAGAATAACAAAACTTACAAGAATAACAAAAACATTAGAATATCAATCACTGGTGGAAAATTTTAAAACTAGCATTGCAATCGATCAATCATTTTTCTTAGAGGTTTGTACTTCGTATGGATGGTTAATTAAAAATGTTGGGATTTTTAACAAACTGCCACACTTCCAATTAGGTGTTCAAGAAAATGCCACTATTTTTTTCAGAGTTTATTAAATGCCACACTCTTGACTTTTTCCATCCAAAAAACTGTTGACATCAGTTAGTGCATAGGTGGCAGTTATCCAAATTTTAGTAAAAGACATATTCGCCCTCAAATCGTCTTATTAAAACAACGAGTTAATCAAGTTCGTTCGTGCAATTACTTGGACATCTTGTGTGCGCAACGGTAATGTTTGTCATCACCAAGAAAGCATCTTCTACACTCTCCATTTCTCGAAATTCAAATCCGAAACAAACCAAACATTTATATCTTTCACATAAGTCATAAACATTCACCATTCCGTCCTCTTTGAACATCATCTTCTCTCGTTCAATTGGTCTTGAAACTCCATCAATCAAGCTCGGTATTTTGAACTCTATTCTCACTCGCATTTTTCGTCTACAAAATCAACCAACTTCAAATACAACTAACAACGCAATCAGTAATTTCGACCCTTTGTCAAGTCCTAAGCATACATCTATCCACCCAATCATCAAGATCACCGGTTCATACTCGGTTTCAACAACACAGGGACCAATTCATCCCTTCCGCAACATCTCACAGATCCATAAAATTTAACCACTAAACCCAAAACATCACCATTCCATTATTCTCCATCTGCGATTTCCGATTCTCAATTTAACGGTTGACTAGATGGAATTCGTCTCAAAATAACAAGAACCTTTCAAACTTCATCGCCATCTTGATTTCTCAGAAACCCTGAAATAACTCTCAAATCCCCTTTTTCCCTTAATCGAGATCAGATTCTCAATAAGAATCTTCAAATTATGCAAACCCATCCTCTAATTTCTTATCATCCATCCCTAATTGAGTTTGTAATAAACTTTGTAAACCCTATTTTTTGATTTCTAAAATTCCAAATCATCTCTTCAATTTCCTTCTTAAAATGACTTCAAAACATCAATGGAAATCTCTAAAATCGAAAATTCAAAATGATGAATCTTACCCATTTCAAGAAAAACCCAAAATCGAATGGAAATCTCTAAAATCGAAAATTCGAGAAAACCCCAAATCGCGTTCTTCCGACTTAACCCTAATAAACCCTAAAGTGAAGCAATCATGAAAACAAAAAGTAAGTTAGTAAAGATCCGAGGTGCTCTCGTGATCGGAGGAAAAATAAGAAGATGAGTCTCAGGAAGAAGAAGAGACATGAATCAGATCGGATTCTTTTTCCTTTTTTGTACGGGTGCAAACATTTAAAGATAGAGAAGGATAGTTAGGTAATAATGACATATTTGCTTGACTTTTTCAATGACTATAGACTGATTTTGTGGGCCTTGACGGAATACATAACAGTTGTGGCATTTAATAAACTCTGGAAAAAATAGTGTCATTTTATTGAACACCTAATTGGAAGTGTGGCAGTTTGTTAAAAACCCCAAAAATGTTTTACCCTCGGAGTACCTCTTAGTGTTAAAATATTGCATAAATGCCACTATAAAAGTATTTAGACATTAATGCCCCTCAAAAGGAAATTGTTTGACAAACATAACCCCATAAACCCCCTTGTAGTTTTCTGGGCTACAAGCCTACAACTACTCGTAGCCCTCGTCTCTCTCATCAGTCTTGTTCTCCATCTCTATTACTGTAAAAAAAGAAGAAGCCGTATTTCAATTGAGATTTTGTCTCAGTAGGAATAAGGGATTCTTTCTCATCAACAACAAAGGTATGTTCTGAACCTTTTCTGTCGATTTCTCTTCCTTGAATGTCTCTTTCATCTTTGCAATTTGATCCCCCTGAAAATGGGTTTCTATTGTTACTTGAGTCTAATTGAAATGTAATTTGTTAATTTCTGATTGCTAAGGAACTCAATTAAGATATGATTGGTATGAAATCACTGCGGTTAGAGAGCGTTTAGGGTTTTTCGAGTTAGTATTCTAGCAGAAATTAAAAACAAATTTGGGGGTTTTGTTATATGCATGTAGAGTATCTAGATTAGAGACTTGTTATGTATGCTCCTTTTGCTAAAGTTTTAGATGCTTTATTGCGTGGAAGTAGAAAATCATAAGAGATTGATACATTGAGGATTATTTTACTGTATAGCTGGAGAGGCAAGCAGCACGATTTGGTCTTCTGTAGGGGAATGTTTCATTTCCTCAACAAATGTATAACCTCAAGTGTAGCGAACAAGTAAGATTGGATTTGCAGACATTGACTGTTGAAAATTTCCAGCTGAAACATTTCTGGTAGGAGTCTGATGGACGCTTCTCTGAGAAATTCCTTTTTAGTACTCACAACAATTTTTAGATATAACCTTGTCATTTCCGCTCTATAAACACCCAAAACCTGGTCACCACGGTATCTGTACTAGACTGCTAGTCCTATAAATGCGAGCTACAGAACCATTTTAATCATTATTGCATAACTGAGTACAGTACAGCAGTTTCTTCTTTATCCATTGGAGGCAAATGTTTGTTATTGCAGAACTTCTTCTATATTATCGTGCTTGTATCTGTGTGTTGTGTTTATTGATGTTGTACACATTTTGAGGGAGATTAGAGGGACAAACTAGATTAATGTTTAAAGTGGTTGGTTTTACCAAGATTATTAAGAGGGGCAGTGCTAGAATGCATGTGTCACTATTATTTGGAAAAGGGACTGGTGAGCACCCTGCACAGGGGAAAGTAAATGCTAGGCCCTGGTGTTGCCAGGTAGAGAGCACCCACAAATCAAGGGGATGGTTGGGACCATGATTGTGGGTTTAGGGTGCTGCGACCATGCAGATCGATTTCTGGTATGCATTTTGTATTGTAGAAGTCCATAATCCAACTGATTATGGAGCCTAAGGTTCATCTAAACAAGAAAGAAAAACTGCTGCCACTCTGAAGCGAACTTGTTATCGGCAGTTTACTAGGGTTCTGGTCTCAAATCCTTTGCTTCCCCGCTGCTCAATAGTAGCACTGGGAAGTTCCTTCTTTAGCTTATGGATATGGTTTCTGATAGACCATTTATAGATTTGCTAGTTTTGACAATGTAAATATCAAATTACCGACTCCTATTCCTTTTCCGAAACCACTTACCTGTCTGATTGTCACTTTGATGCATAATCCTGAATCTCCTGATAGACCAACTGCAGCTTTCAAATAGTGGAAGGCATAGACAAGTGCGTGATTGTCTAGCTGAAGGGGATCAAATTATCCTAAGTGATTTTGGCTAAGGCTCCCAGTTACCTTTTAAGTCACAACAGTCAATCACATTTGAATTAATAGTAAGGCTTGATCATCTAATTTTACCATAGAAGATGGCCCCAAAAAAATGCAACAGCACCTGCTAGCATGTGATTTGTGGGAAATCAGAAAATGTGTCAATTTCTTCCTAAGCATCCACATGATTTATAGACAAAATGTTATCTAAAAACTGCTAAAACAGACATCGTAAGTAGGCTAATATCTACTGCCAGTGGTTCATTAGAGATTATACATCATTGCTGGAAATTTCTTTTCATTCGATTTCACTAGGCATGGTTAATCGCATCGAGTAGCTGGGAGCTGGGAGCGTGATGCACAATTAATAATCTTAATTTTCAAAACTTGAACGTTTATTGAAAACTATACATAATCAAATTTTAGAATGACTATTTTACTTATTATTACTACTTTTACAGCAGCAGCTCTTTTAATACCGAGTAGGTTTCATCAGAATCATACAGTTGCTATGCCTTCTTACAATCTTATTAGGTGAATCTCGTACAACATAATAAATATTCTCATAAGCTCTTTGCAAATCATTTTTCTGTTCTGGTTTCATGTGTACTGCTACTCTTTGTTTGTGATGTTTTGGCAACACGATATTAGAACCCTTGGTCTCCAGTATAAGACCCTGGGCCATCCCTTGTTCCCATGCTAATTAATGGCATAATTGTCAAGTTTCACTATCTTTGGAACATTTGAAGACCTACCAAAAACTTCCGCACTGTAGTACACTTCCCTAGACCCTAGAAATAATATTATGGTGCTTTATGATATGATTTGGGGTTTAAGTTTTTTATATTGAAATCCTAATATGATTTATTCACCTTGTTTATATTTAGGGTTGAAGAAATAATTGATTGAATCGGATCATGCAATATTGATGATGAACTCGGAAGTCGTGAAATCCCAGACTATGAACAACTACAGGAAAAACTGTTTACTAAACGTGTCAAAAAAGCCTTATGACAGAGAAGATTATCCCTTCCAAAGGGTGTTAGAAATAGGGAATCGAAAATTAGTGACGATTATAAGGAAGTGATCAAGGAAGCAGCTGGACTGAGATTTGAGGATATTGGAGGATTAAAAGAGGTTTTGGAAGAGTTGAAGTGGGGAGTGATGTTTCCACTTTTGCAGTCCAGACGTGCCTAAGGAGTTGGGTTTTAAACCCTTAGCTGGGATATTGCTATATGGAGGAGGACTATGGGGCTCAGCATTTTGAATGTAAAGCATTGGAATTAGCTGTGGAATGGCTGGAGGAACTGGGAATTGTCGAAGCAATATTTGAAATGGATTGTGATACTGTTGTGAAGTCTCTAAATGGACAAGAGTTGCAGGATCATTGGTTCTATCGAAGTATTGTTACAAACTTAGTATTAGTAAGTTCTGGTTTTGTAAGTCTGTGCACATACTTGGTAATAATGTAGCTCACTCTCTAGCAAAACAAGCAAGTGATGGTACAAGTAGTTTTCGGTTCTCAACCATCTTTCCGGACTTTATCACAAAAACTGGTGGAAAAGGATTACTGAAATAATTTAACTTAATTAAAATATTAATTTTCACTATATAAAAAAGAAAAAGAAAATTATTATGCAAGTAACATAGTCGGTCATATCATGAGAAGTTATGCTTCAAAAAAAAAAAAAATATCATGAGAAGTTTAGTCAACAAATACAGCCATTGCCAGTAGGAAACAACAATTCGGTACATGTTATGATGCCTCGCTCGAAAGTACTAATAGTCAACTATAAGCATTTAAGTCTAACGTCATTAACTTCTCAGATGGGCGAAAGGTACCAGCTTGCCTTTAACAAATTTATTAGATGACCATTATTCGTACGTTGCATTAGGTCACTGCATGTTGTAAGATGCTGGATGCATAATTTAGTTTGAATAATGATCAGAACGCGTAAAGATCCGTTAAGCATCTCGGCCTCAAAAACAAAGAGTTAGTTGTCAATAGACTCAATACTGAAACCAATCCTGCAGAATGAAAGATCTTATCTACACAAATGGTATGTTCGTCTGGACAGCCATTTCTCTTGCAGTGGCAGCTCCGCTGTTACTCCTTCTCCTCAACACTTTTCATAGCTGGAAAAGTAGCACCAACTCAAGGCGGTTACCCCCGGGTCCTCCAGGTTGGCCATTGATCGGAAACCTCTTAGATTTAGGCTACAACTATAAGGCGCCACACAAAAGATTGGTACAGCTTCAAAAGAAATACGGACCGGTTTTCATGATACGTATGGGTGCGGTGAACACGTTAGTGATTGCTTCGGAAGATGCTGCTATGGAGTTATTCAAAAGTCATGATCAAGCTTTTATCAATCGTCATCCGATCCAGGCACTGCAACCGTCAAATGGTGATAATCACGGGACTCCATGGTCTCCACATGGACCAACCTGGCGAATGAACAGGCGACTATATGCAAATTTTTTCTCTCGTACGACAATGAAGAATACTTTAGCTAGAAGGAGACAATTTGTAGACCAGATAATACAATGGATATCTGTAGAAGAGAAGGAAGGTAGAAGTGTTGAAATAAAACACTTGAATTTGGTTGCCTTTGCTAATTTACTGGGAAATCTATTCTTTTCTAAGGATGTTATGGATCTTAAATCTGCAACCGGGACAAAACTCTATCAACTGCTTGGGGAGATTGTAGAATTAGCTACGACGCCTAATCTAGCGGATTTCTTTCCATGGTTACGAAGTTTAGACCCGCAGAATTTGGCCAAAAGAACGTCGAAGGCGGTGCATGCAT
This sequence comes from Papaver bracteatum, assembly GCA_023529315.1. NCBI lineage: Eukaryota > Viridiplantae > Streptophyta > Magnoliopsida > Ranunculales > Papaveraceae > Papaver > Papaver bracteatum. The sequence continues at coordinate 58,880 of JAJJWX010004335.1, forward strand.
GTGCAAACATTGTTGATGGCTTTGCAAAGGAGCGAAGGAGCATGCATGTTTTACGCAATAACAACGAGGAGAAGGATTATTGGGATTTGTTGATGGACTTCCAAGGGAATGGCAAAGATGAACCAAGGAAACTGTCAGAAAGACACATTAACTGGTTTATAACGGTAAGTAAATTAATTAACTTAACGATTTTCTTGATATTACATTCTGCTATATACCGTTGCTAATAAGCTTTTCTAGTTTTATGTAGGAAATTTTTATCGGTGGAAGCGACTCTCTGATCAATTCCATAGAATGGGTAATGACAGAATTTGTTCGCAATCCGGAGGTAATGAAGAAGGCCAAAGATGAGATTGCCCAAGTTGTTGGTTATAATAGAAAGATTGAAGAAAGTGATATTGAAAACTTATCCTATCTCGGCGCGGTGATAAAAGAAACACTGAGATTGCATCCTGCCGCGCCATTGCTAATACCGCGCACTACTGTTGAAGACACAAAATTCATGGGGTATATTATACCCAAGGACACAGCAGTGTTGGTTAATGTTTGGGGTATTGGAAGAGATTCAGCTTCATGGGATGATCCATTCTCATTCAATCCAGAACGTTTCTTAGGAAATACTACTGATTACCGCGGACAACATTTTCAATATTTACCATTTGGATCTGGAAGACGTATGTGTCCTGGCTACCCCATGGCTCACCAAATTCTTCACATTGTGGTTGGGTCATTGCTCCAATCTTTTGATTGGACCCTTGAAAATGGCGTCACACCTGAATCCATCGACATGAACGAAAAGCTACAGACGTCCTTGCAAAAGTCTACTCCTTTAAGAATAATACCAAGAGCATCAGCTCTTTCAGCGTGACCTCAAACATCGGAATTATAACCTATGCTATGCATCCATGAACTTTGAAATTTAATTTGTCGTACCCCTCTCTTTGGGCAAGATTGTGTTTACAAAAATATTGCATTTTGCAGCTGATATATTGTAATCGTGTTAACAGTTAGTTCTCTCCAAGGTACGCTCATTTGAACCAAAAGAGAAATAGTCCAGTTAACGGGGTGAACTCTCAAATGTTTTTTTTTTTTTCATCTTATCTTATCTTATACTATAACTAGAGTTTGTGCCCGTGCTACGCATCGGGCGGTCCTGAAAACCACTTTGCCTCGTCTTGTCCCGATGCATGTTTAGGATTTTTGATTTGGTGTAGCTCAGCTTCGCCTCGTCCTATCCCGATATATGCTTAGGATTTTTTATTTGGTGTGGCTCGACTTTGCCTCGCCCCGTCGTTTAGGATTTTGTGCCTGTGTTAAGCATTGGGCTTGTCGTACGTAACTTGGCTCTAAATTGGCTCTCTTTCCAAAAGACGGTCCTTGATGGGGGTGAGCATTTTATCCGTAATCCGCGGATTTAACCGGGACCAACCGTATTTTTGCGGATGGATGCCCGGGCCGTTCGCTAATGGGTTGGACGCGGATTAAAATTTTGAAATCCAACGGATTACGGATTGGGCCTGGATACAACCTTGAAAATCCGTTGGACATCCATATCCGTTAGATTAAGGACATTTATATAGTTTCTAGAAAATATATAGATAGTTTTGGAATTTTTAAGGTGTTTGCTTGGAGTGTTGTCCATGGCACTTCTATATTTATTTACATATATAAAATGTGTAGGTTCTATAAGAAGTCATATATATTGGTTTTATTTTTTCATTATAAATTTTAACTAACACAAATCCATTAGAATATTTGTACCCAATCCGTTCATTAGTGCATCCATCGGATGCAAATCCGTTGGATGTTGGATTTGATGCGGATGCCAAATTTAAAATCCGTAGTGAATTGGATTGGATGCGGATGAGGTGAAAACCGGTCCATACCAGCCCATGCTCACCCCTAGTCTTTGAGATGTTAAACTTGATTTTCATATAGTTAAAGTGAATCTGTAAATTTATGGGGACTATAAATATAAGATGATTTGGAGCACTATTTGGTGACTGGTGAGTTAGCTTGGGTGAGTAAACACCTTAAATTGTAAGATGATTCCTTGCATGCTCCCACAAAATTCAGGATTCATTCTTTACAACATTTACCACCTTGTTGTGAGAGATTCCAGCATTTACCAACTTCTGGTACTAAAATGTCTAAAAACACAACTGAACCGTTATTTCAAACCATTATTTTGCTGATGAAACATGTAATAAAAAATATTTTTTTGAAAATTTAATATACAATAGCATTGTTCCTCTCTAATACAGGACTCCGCAGTTGAAATGTGCATATATTTGGAAGCAAGAAAATCATAAAATACTACTGCTCATCTGAATTAATCACCAACCTCAGCTGGTTTGCAGATTCAAAATTAAGTGTTCTGTTTTAAATGAATCGCTTCCACCAAACATTTGCAGCATGTTTCAACCCTTGGAAACCGACTGTCAACCATGTTTTGTTACTTGGGGCGATCTGCAATCTAGGAAGGTCCATCTTGTCTTGCCGCCTGATGAAGCAAAACAGAACGAAAGATCAGTTTTAATCGTGAATGGAGTACAGCTCGGCTACAAAAATTAGAAAAAATACAATTGAATATATATTATAATGATTTGGTGTTCTGATATGAACTACTGGTTTCCAATACAAAAATTAGCAGCATCCACCAGCACTTCCAGATTAACACGACAAATTGCATAAGCAGAAATGTCATTCAAGGAAGCAGGAAAATATCTAACAATAAAAATCCTCCAAAAGATCCCTGAAGGGGTGAAATTGCTTTTAATATGCATAGCAGCACCAGTTTAAAAGTTGGTAATTTTTTTCCCATCTGTCTGGTTCACAATGTCTAGCTTTTTCCTCCCTATAAGATGGCATTTCAAGTTTAAGATGTCTATTAATCTCCATGGGTTTCCTTACATATATAAGGTTTTACTCCTGACTATGACTTTAAATGAATACAACCCAAGGGTAATAGGAGAAACAAACCTGCAATTGAGCTTAACCAATAAAAACAGTAAGATGCTAAAAATTACCCATTACGATCTAGCTTCACATTTTTGTTGGCCCTATAAATGTCTGTTTTAGAATTTGACGTTACTGCAGCAATGAAATCGAAATATGATGCAATATCATCTGCAAAGATCAACCAAAGAAAGAATAATGTATGAGAAAAAATAAAATGGTTATAACATCCTTTAAGATATAAAGCAGAAAAAAAATTATTTTAAGATATAATCCTTAGCAAACATAACCCCACAGACCCAGAAGAGTCAATGATTTAGGCATTTTTACAAACACCATGTGTGCGTGACTTGGCAGAGATGAATTTGGTATGTACTTTTGACCCTCTGCAATTTCTTCTTTCCTGCAATTCTCAGCAATCAACAAATCACAACAATAAATCATATATAATTTACAACCATTCATCAAACAAAAACCAACAACCGCTGCAACATGTTCCTTTTGTCTAAAATCTTCAATTGGTTTCCAATGCAAACTCATTCATTCTAATCCTTCACTGCCTCGTAAAAGATTGTTAATCTCCACTGAGTCAACATCACCAGCAGCAACACCATCTCCCCTAATTGATAAGTGTTGTTATCAAATCATCACCGTGGATCACTAATACTATACAACATACAAACTAATCATACATATATACAAATAGATTATTTTTTGAAAACCCTAACAAAAGAAAATTAAAATCGATCTCTCAATAAACAATACCCATCTCTAATCTCCATCTGCATTTTCTAAATCGAACCCCTCTTCTAGATATACAACTGACAACTTATTCAATTCTAGCATAAACCCTAATTTCCATTTCTTGTGATTTCTACTTATTTTGGAGCTCAATTAGCTTCCAGATTGATCACCCTCTTCTTCAATTTATCCGGATCTCAAGATTTACATGAATCCTTCTCAAAAAAAAATATCTATTCAATGGATTTGAGATCAACTTAACATGTAGAAAGACATGAAGAACAGAAGAAAGAGAAGAAGAAGAACATAATAAAACTCACTTTGATATATTGGTGTCTTTAGCTCTAGTTTTTGATGTAGGTATTGTCCACACTAACGGTGTCAATTAACGTACAGTTAATATTTGTTGTAAACGAAGTGTAATAAATTTCATACCCACAAAAATGGACAGAATTATTGTATACCCACATTTTTTCTAACCGTGTTACTAACGACCAGTTAAATACAGGGTGTAAACATAGTGTAATCCAGCTTTTAGTGTCTAAACCAATAGAGTCTCTCCACTTGTCCTCTCCAGAATTGTTGTATTTGAAAGCTTTTATCTAATTTAATTTGAGGGGGGTGTCACACTCACCATGCGACGTGTGAGCTTATATGACTTAGTGTTCTAAAGGAGGAGAGATAAAGAAAATGCTCTTTTTTTTTGTCCCTAATATTTTTGGTTACTTTTTCTTTGGACGATAATACCCTAAACAAGTAACTCTATTACACCAATTTGTCACTTGAATTAAAACGTTCATTAGTGCCACTGTCGGACATCCAAT
>JAJJWX010004336.1:0-33322 GCA_023529315.1 Papaver bracteatum
CTGATTCTAATTCGCAAGGAGCCTTTGTCGTGAGAAAGATAAATCCTATAATGATTCGATTGTTAATGAGATGATAGACAACAGATTGAGGCAAACAAGCTCGGAAATTATTTGCAAGGCTCCATATGCAAAAGGCATTCGACAATGTGTCGCCACTTTTTATTTTTGTTGGAAAAAGAACGTTTTGGAACTAAATGGATCCAATGGATGCAGGTGCATCTCGATGCTAAGTTCTCAATCCTTGTCAACGGGAAGCAACAAAGTCAATTAATCCTTCAGCTGCATTCCGCCATACTCCCTTTGTCACCTTTCCTATTCTGTAGAATTCTTGTCCTTGCTTATCAACAAGGCGGTTGCTCAAGGAGAATTGCTCGGATTTTACGTGAAGGAAGGTGGAACAACGACCCCCTCATCTACAATTGCAGATGACACGATAATTTTCTTAGACTAAAGCTAACTAGAGGTGAGAAGACTTCTTGTTATTCTTGTGGTTTGAAATTTTAACAGTTTTGCCTCTAAATCGGAAAAAAAGTACAATGATAAGTATAGCCGCTGGATCATCTTGTGCATGAATTCGCGTAAGAGTTGGGTTGTAAAAGTGGAAGCAATTAGGTGAATTTATCCTCGGGAATGCCTATTGCTCGGAACAAAAGAAGCAGAAATAATTTGGGAAAATAATTCAAAGAATGAAGAAGAAATTAGCTCCTCGGGAAGAGAATGTACTGAACAGCGGGAAGGGTGGTTTTGATAAGGAGCTCATTGGAAGGTTTGGCGGTTTATTTTATGTCTCTCCTTCACATCTTTGGTTGCGGTAGAAAAAAGGTTAAACACGATAATGAGACGGTTCTTGTGGGCGAAGATGAAGAGAGGGAGGAAGATGAGCCTGGTTTCTTTCAAGAGAGTGTGCAAACCGAAGATCAAAGAGGGTTGGGAATTCGCAAGTTGAGATTGGTAAACAAATCTTTGTTAGCAAGGTGGCAAACGTTAGATATGGTAAGGAGAAGATGGCGCTATGGAGACGGGATTGTCCGTGAAAATCAAAAGCGGAGGAGGAGGGCTTGCTTCTCCGATGTGCGGGTCATAGAGCCGTTGAAAAGGAGTATGTGGTTTGATATCTTAAAAGAGAACAAAGTGTTTCATGATTGTGTAACGTGCGAGTCAAAAACGGATCTTCTTTGAGATTTTTGCACGACCGTAGTGCGAAAAAAAAAGCCTTCTAAGGACAAATGCAGAGATTTTACAAGATAAGCTCTCGAGAAGATATGTGATGAAGACGGTTATTCAACTAGAGAAGGAATTTTTGTTTCATTAGAGAGTTGAACCAGGAAGTATAGACCTTCTTTGGAACTTAGACATGATATAGGTTTGGTGGCTCTAACTCGGGGGGAGGAAGACGGTTTGGAAGGCTTAGCCTAAAGAAATCTACTCAAAACTCACGGAAAAAGCAAGATTGGGAAGGTCACAAAATCCCCACGCGGCAAAATGTTCCACCAAAGGTATTGTTCTTATTTTGGGCTTCGTTGTTGAACGAATCCCTAACTAGACACATCGCAGCTAGGGGCATGGTTATTCAATATAACCTATGCATGTTTTGTACCACGGAGGTGTAAACTATGGATCACTTATACATCCATTGTACGGTCATTTCTAGTCTTTGGGGATACCATGAATTCTATGAATGTGAAATGGGTGATGGCGCTCGACCAGTTAAAAAGCTAATGCTTAGTTGGAATATGGATACAACATTGCCGAGAGCCAAGATGGTGTGGCATATCTTGCCTTTCGCCATAGCTTGGGAAGTGCGGAGAACGGAAATAGGAGAATTCACGGAGGTAGAGCAAAATCGTATGTACGAAATGGAGATTGCAGTCAAAATGTTGGATCTTCTTATGGAGCTCTACAAATAAAATTTTCAAGATTTTATCGGCAACTCGAGATCATAAATCAATGGGAGGATGTTTTAAAGATGTAGTTTCATGTATTTTCTTTTTTCGTTTGATGGTGTATTCACCATGTAAATCTGCATGATTTTCCTTTTCAATATATCCTTCCTTCTTCAAAAAAAAAAAAAAAAAATCCCTTGGACCCATAAATTCCACCTTTAAAATTCTACATCCAAACCCATCATAAACATGATTTAAATTTTAATCACCTCATAATATGTGCTAAAATTCATATATAATTAGCTAAATACAATAATACGTAAGGCTAAACATAAAATTTAACCTAAGTTTCTATACTAAATTGCTTTTACCGGGCTATAGCCTCCTTTATCCCTTTAGGCCCGTCCCTAATTAGTGGTAAGAATTCCACGTTGTGACCGTGGAGACATGCGCTCGAATCCACAGTTTGTTACTTTTTATATTTCGCTTTCCCTTTTTCTTCCATTTTCCATCCATCAGCAAATATCTGATTCTTTTAATTTTGCTAAGAGTTTAGAGATCTACCTTTGGAGCAAGTTTTCTTTACAGCCCTTTGTGGATCTGGTAATCCAATTTGGTTATAAGTTCAACCCATCAGCAATGCTCCTTTGTGTCTTCATCTAAACTTCCAAATTGTAGTTGGGAACTCATGTGGATTACTCCAACAGCAACAGCTCCACCACCATAGCCAGGTACATAATAAGCTTTAATATGGACTTTCGGGTTCGAACTTCAACTGTGTGAAATGCAACTTCTTTAATATGAACTTCAACTGTTTGACAAAAAATACCCCAATGGAAAAATTCTTAACTACTAAAACTATTCTCATCATCTTAATTACATCTTTTCCAGATTTTATATCTGCTCAATGGACAAACAACATCCATGCATTGCTTGAGGTTCCAATCCTTTGGGATGGGTGTCGTAATTTACTGACAAGAAATAAAAATAAAGCAAAGGATCTTGTTCAAGCAGCAATCCAGGAGGAGAGTCCTAATCCTGTTGTTGATATCATTACCAACAAACTTACTGCTACACTTCCATCAAAGGATTGTTGTGCACCTCCTCTTTCAAAAGTCTGTGAATGTGTTCGAGTAATTGAGAAGGCACGTCCTCTCCCTGATCTCCTTTAGATATCATCGTCACCAACATATTTACTAGACTTCCAGCAAACTGCATCTTTCAGATTTGGCAGCAAATTAATTCAAATGACGTATTGTATGACTACTTAACCATGAACACCAATTTTACCCGGACGCACCTAGACCGAGGCGCGCGAGCTAATACTCCAACCATTGTGATCCAATCTCTTACGCAATCGGTGGGCAATGTCGTCAAACTTTTTCTTTCTGAAGATGGTAGAGGTAAGGCTGTAACAAGCTTGGATCTAATTGATAATCCATATTATTGCAAGGGGCGGTTTCCAGAAGAAGAAGTAACTCTTCTCGGTTCATGTGATGGGTTTCTTATATTCCAATGCTTGATTCGCCTTTCAAAGTTTCTCCGTATTTGGAATCCGATTACAAAGAGCAAGTAATTCTTACTCCTAACCGGCCATTTACTCCTTTTCGTGTCTGTGGATTTTACTTCCATCCGCTTAACAAGGAATACGAAGTGGTTTGTGTACGTCCCTTACATACTGAACCAATAACATGGGGTTTTCAGATTCTTGGTTTGAGAACTAAGAGTACAAGAAGTGTTGGTACCTGCTATTATGGCCCAAGTTGGAGAAAACAGGCGTCTGTATTTATAAACGGGACATTTTACTGGTTGGTTGATTCGTTAAGGTTCCGGTGGAACAACCAAGTTGCCCCAAGCCTATCCAACTCAATATTGTCATTCAACATATACACCGAGGAATTCAGCACCATGGAAGTGCCATCTAATCGTGCATTACCGAGTTGGAAATGGCTTGAAGAATTATTTCATCTTTTTTGAGATGGAAGGCCGTTTATGCTTATTTGATTCTCTGTCAAATGAAAATATGGCCTACATATGGGAGTTTAACTATGATACCAAACGTTGGGTTTGGAAATACTCAATGGCGCCTCCGAAGATGGGGGGTTACTGGGATTTATTATAAGAAATTGAATACATCAAGATGACAGGGGAATTGATAGCATATGTTAGCGGGAAGAGAAGTGGAACACCGTATGTTTACAATCTACGTTCATGCCGTTGGAAGCCGTTTGAATGCTGGAGACTCGGTTATACCAGTAACATCACAGTAACATCAGGTCATATCAATAGTCTCGTCTCTTTGGATGCTGGAGACTCGGTTATACCAATAGAATGGTAGATATATAGAACATGCATGCATGCATGATTAATAATTAAATGAACAACTAAGATCTCTTCTCTTGGACAGCTTAGTTACCCATGTTTGTTTACCGGACCCTTGAGAATTCTTTTTCCGTATGGATATGAATATCCCTCCAATCTATGTTCCCTTTTCGTTAATCTTAGTCTTTTCATGCATGATGCTCTGTGACTTCATTAATATTGTACGGGTTTTGGAAATTGATCAAAGAAACCTAGGGATGAGCATATTGTACGTATGAGAAGGTTAGAAAATCGGCGGTTCTTCTACGTGCATTCACGGACTTGAGCAACGCAAAAGGAGTACAAAGGAAAAATAAAAAGGATGCTAAAGTATTACTGCATGGACTGAGTGGTTGCTGACATACTGGAGCATCAGCTGTGCATCTCGTAGCAAACTTGCAATCCAAGGATGTTGGATTTGACTCTATGGGAGTTCTAAACATTCCAAACATTCCTTCTTGACCTTACAGATCTCTATATATATGTTCCTTTTCGTTCAGCATAGAGATGCTTTGTATTAAACATATTTACTAGGCTCAGGTAAAGATTGCTTTCATGTTTCCTCATGCTGTTTTCCCGTCCCATTAACAAAACCAGAGAAAAGATCTAAGAAGGATTCTCAAAAAAATAATTAAAACATCTGTGCATACAAGGATTCTCATTTTCCCTTTTTTTAACATCAACACAACATTCACATGAAATAAAAGTGAAGGGAGAACAAGACTCACAACCATAGTTTTAACAAAATACGATCGAACAAAACAATCCTTGCATCACAAACTGAAATACGTAGATCATGAGAGGAATAGCCATTATGATGCCTGAGTCTGAAACGTGTCGTATCAATTTCCTTACCGAGAGCAACAGTATTGTATGTCTTTGAATTTTCTCCTATTGCTTCCAATGATGCAAAGGTATTTTTGCGTGAGCAATCGCTTGGACATCTTCAAAATAATCGTCTGATGGATCGTCGGAAATTATCTTCAAAAATGTTATTTGGATCATAAGAATATAGAACTGAACCATCATGTAAGAATATGATTTCTCCATTCTTCCAAGTAGAATCGGCTTAAACATGCCTTCACGAGAACCTACCACAGCTTCGTAATCTATATCGAACTCCATTCGCCAGGTATCCTTTGAGGCGCTACTTCTCATCAACGACCAGATTTCCACACGCAACGTATCCACATAAAGACACAAATGCCTTCCAAGTACTACAAGCCCACATCTATCGTTTGCATAGATACCCGTAGCCTTCATCCCGTTATCCAGTCGATAGGAAATTTTACCTGCTGCTCTCCACCCACAACCACTGCCAAGTGTGTATACCCCACAACATTTCCTACCCTAAACTCGAGGTAATGGATCCTGACAACTTTGTACTCATTAGTGGACCTAAGATACCCAAATCCGCATGCCGTATTATTACGCATATCAACCTCTTCCCCCTCTATACAAATATAATCAGGATCAGCGTTTTCTTTTTCACAACTAGTTGAGGAAGACGAACATATTCTCTGGTAAGGGGATTACAAATGTAGATGGGATCTATAACCAAATGGTGTTTCTGAAATGTGCAAACCAAACCATTGCAGGAGCCAACTAAGTGATTCCATAGAGGTTCATTGTGCATAGGAGGATGATAAATTATTTTCACATTTTGAATGTAAATGTATTTCTTATCACTTAGTTGTCCTCCATGGTAAAGTAAAGTTTTGTAGTCGTCGGGATCATCAATACGACAAGCAAAAAACAGACATGGCTCTACCCTAGCAGCTAGATTATCATCACCATCTTCGCCATCATGAAGATGTATAAGCTGGCGACTGAGGTGCATATTAGCAAAGGTACTTCCGCGGATGACATGATGGTAAAATTTTTTTTTTCGCATTTTTTCCTCTCAACTGCTTCTCTTTTGGCCAAAGGTGGTAAACCAATATCTGATTCTTTACATGATGGCACGGAGGCTTACCTTGAGCCTTTGTTGTACAATTTTGCTAAGAGTTTAGATAGAGCTCCAAATTGGATATAAAACCCAATTCGTTTCTCTTCTACCATTAGAACACACAGAAGAAGAAGAAGAAAGCAATAGTTTTTACATTGGTTGTCGAGAGTTGCTGCTGAATTGGTTGCATTCGTTTGTTTGGAGATATTCTACAAAGGTACTGTTTAATCTTGGTAAGCATTCCATATACTTCTCATATTAGCATCTTGGAATGGGATTTTTCTTGTTTGATGAATCCTTGGCATTGAATATTGCAAAACCTGGAGTCTGTACACCAAGTGTATGTTAAATTAACTAAGAGAATTCTTGGTTGATTTTTATATCCACATCAATGGGTAAGCAAACATCCATGTATTGCTTGGGTTACAATCCTTTGGGATAAAAGGAGTAAAAAGAAATCAAAGGATTGTGTTAAGCTTGATCAAGGAGGAGGGTCCTGTTAATCTTAATCCTGTTGTTGGTACCATGAACAACACACTTATTGGTAGACTTTTCAGTAAATGATTGGCCACGAATTCGAGCATAGTTGGAGCATTTTGAGAAGGGTCGTCCTCTCCCTAATCTTCCTTTCGATATCATCGTCACCAACATATTTACTAGACTTCCAGCAAAGTGCATCTTCCAGCTTTGGCAGCAAACTAATTCAAATGATCTATTGTATGGCTTAACCATGAACTCAACTTTGTTCGTATGCCCTAGACTGAGGAGGCCGAACTACTACTCCAACCATTGTGATGCAATCTCTTACGAAATCCGTTGGGAATGTCGTCAAACTCTTTCTTTCTGAAGATGGTAGAGCCGAGAACATTAAGGCTACAACAAGCTTGGATCTTAGTTCATGTAATAATGCATATAATTGCAAGGGGCCGTTTTACTCTTTGCGGTTCATGTGATGGGTTTCTTTTGTTCAGGTGCACAATTGGTCCAGAGCTTTTCTGTATTTGGAATCCGATTGCAAAAGAAAAAGTAATTGTGACTCCTGACCGAAGATATACTACTACTAGTGTATGTGGATTTTACTTCCATCCAATTAAGAAGGAATACGAAGTAGTTTGTGTACGTTGGTCACCTCGTAAACCGATGTGGGAGTTCCAGATTCTTAGTTTAAGAACTAAACGCAAGAGAAGTGTCGTAGCTGCAATTATGGTCCAAGTAGAATACAAACGGCGCGTGTATTTATTAACGGGATATTTTACTGGGTGGTTGATTCTGGCATATATAGGTACAAGAACGGTGTCTTACTTAAGCCTATCGGATTCAATATTATCATTCAATATAGAAACCGAGGAATTTAGCACCATGGGAGTTGTTACGCCGTCTAATGATCCAGTACGGCACTGGATACGCCTTGAAGATGCGATTCAACCTTTTGAGTTGGAAGGTCGTTTATGCCTACTTGATTCTTTGTCAAAAACTAATGGGACCTTCGTATGGGAGCTTAACTTTGATACCAAATGTTGGGTTAAAAAGCACTCAATAACGTCTCCAGAGCATTTTTCCTGGACTTACACTCAAAAATTGAATACATCAAGATGACAGGAGAATTGATAGCATATGAGAGTATGTTTGGATATACAACACCGTATATTTACAATCTACGTTCAGGCATTTGGAAGCGGTTTGAAAAGAAGGGATTTGAAGGCGATGCATTCACAATAACATCAACTCATATTGATAGTCTTGTCTCTTTGGATGCTGCAGATTCAGTTATACCAATAGAATGGTAGCTGGGGTAGACATATAGAACATCATCATTTCTGATCAATCGATAGTTAAACACTAAACAACTTCCTAACTTAATGTTTATTTTTACCTTCATTTTTCATATTTGTAATTTTAGTTCAACATTATGTTTCACATGCATGATGTTGTGTTAGTTGCTTCATTAGTATATCTGTTGGGGTTTGTTATCATACATATGATGGTACGATCCATAATTGAGAAACAGAAAAATTAGTACAACCACAAGAAATGCAGTAGAAATTGGTTGGAACTGCAGAAGAAGAAGAAGTAGATGAAGAAAATCCATCGTTTTCTTTCCATAAGCAAGCCCGACCCGAACAAAACCAAGCCCTAAAGTCCGAAATCATTTTGGTCTCTGTCTATAAAATCCACCATGCATTTGATCATTTTACGTCCTTACTCGAACCCTACCTAGGAAGAGTATAAGAAAGAGAAGATGTTGAGGAGGAGGCTACCAGAAGAGATTCAGGTGGAGGAGGCTTTTCTAAGGTTACCAGTGAAATTGAATCTCACAATACAGATGTAGTCTCTTTTGATATCATCGGAAAAACATTTGTCGAAATTGTATATCCAGAAGAAGTTAATCCGCAAACAACTAAATATGACAATGTGGGGCTATTAGAAGATCATCTCTGCTTGGTTGTTTATGGTGTGAATAGTTATACCATTCATTTTTGGTCGATGCAAGAATAGGGAGTGACAAAATCTTGGACTAAACAATTCAGCTTTAATACTCAAACCTTGAAGCTGGGACAGTGGTGGCAACTCAAAGTATTTATATGACCCCAGGAATGATTTAACCAAATTTTTGGACATCCCTGGTGGTTTTCTTATGGAATGAGTCAACGAGTGAGTTACGTGGAGAGTCTAGTATCTCTTAAATCAGCTACTTACGCAGGGGAAAGGAATGGAGATAAAGTAGTCAGGATTAGGAAGAAACAAAGACAAAAGTAGAAGTACTACTAGCCCTAATAATCGTATTATTTATGTTTGTTATTGTTTTCTGAACTGCATTTTAATTTTAATGATGAGCTTTTTATTCAATTTCTTAAATATTGATGCACTCACCTCATTGTTGATATAGTTAAAAGATCCAATTATCCTTCAGTTTATATGAATTCATTGCGTTGAAAAGTTGGAATGAAATATGATGATACATATCAAGATATTCTTCTTATTTGATGACAAAATACATGTTTCGTGACTCAAATTTTTGTTAGAATTACCTATTTTGTCCTAGTCTAAACATGTTCTAAACATATAGATTATTCTAGAAACAAAGAATATAAAGTGAGTCAAAAATTAGTTTTAGTCTAAAGTGGAAAATCTAGAAAGTTAATGGCTTAGTCAAAAAAAATAGTCTAGAGAGTTCATTTGAAATTTGGTCTCTAGATTCTTTTTAATCACGTGTAATAGACTAGAGAAAGAGATGTGGATTACTAAGCCTATAAATAGGCATGTTGTATACCATTTGTAATAATTCAAGAAAATCAATAAATGAAACTCATTAAATATTGATATGGTATCGAGCAAGGAGAAGGATCCTTTTATCTAGTGTTTGAAACTTCGCAATGGCTACCCGTCACAATACACCATTAAAGATAAGTCTCACACCTGCACTCATTGTAATAAACGTGGTCATACCAAAGACAATCGCTTGAGATTGTCGGGTATCAGCATTGGTGGGATAAACTCGATCCCAAGAAAAAGAATTTACTTGAAGCAACACATGTGGTTAGCAATCTAACTTCACATGGAAACAATCAATGGTAAGGTTTTTAATGTTTTGCAAGTTGTTCCTAATAACTCATGGATAATTGATTCGTTTGCACAGACCATATGACTTTTGATTCCGCATGGTTTCTTCTCCTCTTAAAACATCTACACACAACTTTGTTTGCACCACAGATGGATCTTTGGCTCCGAATTGGAGAACAATCAATAAATCTTATCGATACATTGAGTCTAGATTCGTTTTTAGTCGTTTCCTCTCTAAATTATAATCTATTATCGCTTCCCAAATTACTAATGTCTTACATTGTGTTGTTATCTTTTGGCCTAATTTTGTGTGTTTAAGGACATTCGAACACGGCGGACGATTGGATCGGGGTTAGAAGAGGAAAGCTATACTATCTAGATTTGGCGTAAAAAAATTTGAAGATTATCTAATGCTTTAGTTCCTAATGGTACTCGGGGGAGAAGGAGAAATCACAAATTTGGTTATGGCATAGACGTTAGGACATGCTTCTTTTGGCTACTTAAAAGGCTATTTCCTAGTCTATTTTCAAAGGTTGATGTTTCTAGTTTTCAATGTGAATAATGTGAACTAGCTTAAAGCCATCGTACTTTGTTTCCATCAAGTTTAAACAAAAGTCACATTCCATTCATGATTATTCATTTCGATATTTGGGGGCCGTCTAAAGTTAACACTCTTGGAAGCGCACGATGGTTCGTCACCTTCATTGATGATTGCACTAGGATGACATGGGTTTGTTTGATGAAATCAAAAGATGGAGTAAATAATTTATTTCAGAGGTTTCACGAAAAAAAAAATTTTTTTTTTTTTTTCGGTGTAAGAGGTGAAGTTGGGTTTAAATTGTAAACATTGAAACAGATTCACGAGTTATTACAAAGAAGGCAAGCGAGCAACAAGCTGCGCCGCAAGCCCTTTTTGAATGGCAAACCCTATCCTCTTAAACACAAACTCTCTAGAATCGGGAGTCATGACATTATCGTGCATGACTCTTTGAACTCGCTAGGAGTCCAACCGCCTCCGAGCTAAATACCCAAAAGTGTCAAAGGCAAAGGGACAACGATTATTTAACACACAATACAATACAAAGATTCAAGTTCTTCGAAGTGACAACGGAGGCGAATATTTAAGTACTGATTTTCAACATTATTTAAGAGAATGTGGTATTGTTCATCGCACAACTTGTCCTAATACTCCTCAATGAATGGGGTAGCTGAAAGAAAAACCGTCACTTGCTTGAAGTTGTGAGTGCTTCATTAATATCAGCTCATATGCCGTTAACTTATTGGGGTGAAGCTCTTACCTCAGCATATGTGATCAACCGTACACCTTCCACAGAAGATTATCATTTTTCAGACACCATTTCAAGCTCTTAGTGAGGAAACAAGCCAATTAACAAGTTCCAAACTTGCCTCCACGCATATTTGGTTGTGTAGCATTTATGCACTTACACAAGAACCAACGGAGCAAGTTATCTCCCCGAGCTTTAAGATGTGTATTCGTAGGATATCTTGCCAAGTCGTCGAAAGGGTATAAATGCTACCATCCTCCAACTAAACGGATGTACATCACATTGATGTTAAGTTTCACGAACACGTGATGTATTACTCGAAGTCGAACCCGGGGGAGTATGAAAAAAGAAATTCAGACTCTTGACTATGAAGAAGACATAATCGATGATATTGTTCTTGAAATTCCCAAAGAAACAAAGTTAGTGAGGAAGAAATTAACGCGGATGGTGAAATTGAAGATATAAATGAAGTTGAAGAGGATAATGCAGATGGATCAGAAGATAATGCAGATGAAGTTGAAGAAGATAATGCAGGATAATCGGAAGTCATGATAAATCTTCCTATCTTACCGATTATAGGCTCAACCAAAATTCAAAAAAAAAAAAAAAGGATTTTTGCAAAATCTGAATTTTGGACTACTCTATATTCGGTAGTTATATGAACTATCTTGACTACCGATTATTGTTGGATATTTGCAAAGAGAACCAGGATAATAGAAAGTCATAATAACTCTTCCTATCTTACCGATTATAGGCTCAACCAAAATTCAAAAAAAAAAAAAAAAAATTTTGCAAAATCTGAATTTGGGACTACTCTATATTCGGTAGTTATATGAACTATCTTGACTACCGATTATTGTTGGATATTTGCAAACAGAACCAGGATAATCGAAAGTCATGATAACTCTTCCTATCTTATCGATTATAGGCTCAACCAAAATTCAAAAAAAAAAAAAAAAGGATTTTTGCAAAATTTGAATTTGGGACTACTCTATATTCGGTAGTTATATGAACTATCTTGACTACTGATTATGGTCGGATATTTGCAAATAGAGTCGTTGTATAATCGGAAGTCATACAAACTAAATTTAATCTCGATTGTTGATTACCTACCGATTGTATAGTTATCTACCGATTATAAAGGGTAGTTTGGCCATTAAAAAAAACGCCCCGAAAATAACCTACCATTGTCAAATAACCTACAAATTATGACCTATTTTGTCGTTTTGTGTCGCCCCTAATTGTGTTGGGGTCGCCTTAAAAGTGTTAGGATACTTAGTGGCGAAAATATTTGTATTTTTTTTGTGGTTAAAAGCGTAAAAGATTTTCTGGATCACGTTATTTGTCGAAGGCAAATTGACCATAGGAACCCGAGGCAGAAATTGAAACAATCTCAGTAGAACTGATTCTTCCTTTATCTTGTTTAAATAATACCTTTGCATTTGAAACAAACTCTGATGTGATTAGTCATACAGTATTATAATACCGGATTTTCGGATTTTAGTTCTCCCATTGAGACAGGGTGAGTAGTACTCATGTACGATCTTTCTTTAATTTTGACGTTTCACTGAACCTCTGATTTTAGTTCTCCCTATGGGAGATATGGAGTGGCTAGTAACAAATGACTTAATAGTAACCTCTGATTTGAGGTTCCAGTTATATTTGACATCTTGAACAATTTTGTTAAGCTCATAAGAAATTCTGTTGCAACACTGTTTGCTTCCAGTTTTGTTGTGGCTTAGCGCTACATTTTCATTTTACTTCCTATGAGCTTTTGAATTTGATGGTCGTTTGATGTTAGTTTTCTGATAAGGACAATTGGTTGTATTGCTTTGCTTATTAATGTTGATTTGTTTTAGATAGTGACAATATCTGAGAAACTGAGATTATTTTCAAGATTTGTTTTCCAAAGGGTGTCTGTCCTAGGTTTTGAAATAGCCTTTGACTATGATAGGTTGATTTTGAAGTTGATAATGTGGTGTCAGATGAGGATTCCTAGTCAAGTAGACTTTGTTTTCTAAAAAGTAAGTTAGATCACTAGGCTCTTTTGCTGCTTGCTTCAGTTTCACATTTTTGGTAATCTCTGAAACGAGTTAAAACGAAGGCAGTGGAAAGTATGTTTGCATGTCTCCATATCTTGTGGAGGGCATATCCTCAAAGATTTTACTGTATACCTCATTGCATTGGTTGGGGGGTTTTCTTTTCTGTTCTCTTTAAGGTTTAAGGTTTTGGAGTCTGTAGAGCATGTAATAAGATAAGTATTAGGTATTAGATGGAGGCGTGTTTGGTTAGACATAATTAGGTATTGTAGGTGGTATCTCTAGAGTATGAATCCTAGTTAGCAATTCGGCGAATTATTCCGTATCGCTCGGGAACGAATTATACGGGCGACCTATTGAAATTCCGACCCAGGTACGCGTTTTATATGAAGAAACTTTGGAGAGAGAATTTAGATTTCTTCTAATCCTCTTCTACTTCTCATTCTCACTGCATCTGAGGCGCACTAATAATCCATTCTGATTAAATTGAATCAATTGAATCACTATCAAATAAGGTATGGCATGATCCATTTACATACTGTGTTGTATTTTTATGTGTGATTCTGATTTTTTTTTTCAATATGATGATATGGATTCAATTGAATCAATAGTTTATCTATTTATGTTTGATTTATATTGGATTGTATTGAATCCCTGATTGGTTATATCCTTAGGTTAGATATTTAGTTACTGCAATTTTAGTTGATTAATAACATTATGAGCTTTGTCTCAATCAAGGTAACTCCCTTTGTTAGTAAACAAACAACGTAATACTAGTAGTATTTCATCTTCTTGAGCTTTGTTTGTCATCTTCTTGAGTTTTCTCCAAGATACTTGAACCCGGGTTTGCATTAATGTCAAACCATTAGAGATTCTCGTCAAAGCCCCGTCTATACAAGCCCCTGTCTCCTTGAGTTTTCTCCAAAGAAAGGAATTATTCTACTTCATCTAGATTTATGAATAATATTATGAGCTTAATTCGGATTCATATGTTTATAAATTAATATCATTATACAAGAATTCTCTTTCTAATTTTGTTGATTCTTAAAACTAGTTTCACTCGTGTATTTGGTAGGAATGACGAAGATAAAAGACAAATTTTGGGAATATGCAGAGAAAATGAATAACCGTTTCAAATGTAAGTTGCAAAAGAGATTTTTCTTCTGGGAGGAGTAGCAAGAGTGAAGTCTCATTTATCGGGTATTAAAGGCCGTGACATTTTTGTTTTGTGTACAAGTACTGAGGAAGTACAAGCAAAACTTTGTTATTGCAATTGGAGAGACCGTGTTATTGTTAGTGGGACTAAAAGAGATAGATCATCTACCGTGAGTGTTGGGGAGAGCAATGTTAGTGTCTCCTCAAGAGCCAACCTTGCAACAAACTTCAATACTGCAATGCTCAAGAAAAAGGATAAAGATGCGGTGGACATGAAAGTAGCTCTTTGTTTCTTCTTGAATAACATTGCTTTTAATGTTATCTGAGACACCGGTGGTTTATTGAGATGATTAAGGTTGTCTCGGACTATGGTATTGGATATTCATTACCTAGTTATTCTACTCTTCGAACTAAGTTGGTTGTCAATACTAAAGCGGATGTGGAACGTTATGTAAATGAGGTCAAAGAATCTTGAGTTTAACCTGGATGCACTATCATGTCGACGATGGACAAGATATGAAAAAAAGGTCGTTTATAAATGTGGTTGCTTACTCACCAAAAGGGCCAAAGATTTTAAAATCGGTTGAAAGATCCTGAGAGCCAACACAAAGGTTTATTTATAAGGGAGGTACTTTTACTAGTTATTGAAGAGATAAATAAAATGTAGTGCAAATTGTGGACAAAGATAATGCTTCAAATTATGGACTTGCTTGTAACCTGATCATGGAAGAGTATCCCCACATAATCAAATCAAAGTGTGCCGCTCCATGGAGTTCAATTGCTGTTTGAGGATATATGTGATTCTCGTTGATTGGGTTCAAGATATTTTTCTCAAACCAAGAAAGATATATGACCATCTCTATAGGCATATCATTCTTTTGGACTTAATGAGAGAGCATACAAAGAAATATTTGAGAAAGTATTCTAAAACTAGATTTGCGTCTCACTTTCTTATGCTTCAATCTATTTTAGATGTTGAAGATGGTTTGAGAAACTTGGTCGCGATCGGTTGATTATAGAAACATGTCGTACAAAGAAAGGAGAGAGCTGTTCCGATATAGTTAAAGAGCTTATACAAGGAACGCCATTTTGGGAGGATGGGAAAGAGCTAATTTCAACCATGGAGCCATTGGTAAAGGTATTACTGGTCGACGGTGATGGGTCAACTTCGTGCTACATTTATGAAGCAATGATAGAGCACGAAAGGCAATTAAAAGCAATGTGAAGAGGATCCTGTTAAGTATATGCATATATGGGAATTGTTTGAATTCAGAGCGAAATCTAACTTGCTTCATGAGGTTCATCATGTGTTGATGTATTTTAACCCTCGCTCATGTTTGATGGGAAGATTTCATATACTAATGAAGTTTCAGCAAAGTCCGCCTTGTCATATATTTATGACAAACCGATTGATACCACCGAAAGAGCCAAGTTTTCGCAAGAGCTTTTACTCTATAATGGAAAGCATCCAAAGATCTTTACAAACATCTCAATAGATCAAATCAGTAAATGTCATCCAATTAAGTTTTTTTTAATGAATTGTGTTTCTTATTTTTGGATAATTAGTCGTATCTTGGGTGTATTATTTTATCTACTTACTTTGCACCTCCCTATGTATGTTAAATACAAAACTGATTCCCTCATTTGCCATTTTTTATCTCTTTTAATTTTGTTGGCGTGTTGAACTACAAACCAATTAAGATTTTTATCCATATGGTCAACAAATTAAGATTTTTACTATCAATTGATAATTTAGGAAATCGAGTAAATTCACTTGATGTCTCAGATCATTGATGGTCGTTGCACTTGCTTTGATAACACCATGCTTATGCATGCTCCTCTCCCCAAAGGGGATGTTTATACACTTTTGCAATGAGTCGTGCACAAATTTTTAAGATTTGGGTTTATATAAATAGAAATAATTATATGCTAAAACGGTTATATTACAACTTAATGACTGTAAATTGCAAGTAATGATCAATATAAGAGGTTAACAAGCAAGTCTTAATACAAACTTTGAACTAATTGCAAGTAATGACTGCAAACAACAAGTCATTTTGATTAATTACTTAATACTCTTTTTCATTTTTCATGACACTAATTGTATGGCCTTATTGTAGGAGTGTGGTGGGAATTAAATGGAAGCTTTGTTCCTATACTAAGAAAGGTTTCTATTCGTTTACTAAGCCAGTAATTTGTAGTGCTTGACTTTGTGAACATAACTGAGTGCTTGATGCGGCGCAAACAAAGAAGAGAAAGATCAAGGCCACAGATGTTGGAATATTTGGTGTACATAAGAGTCAACTTGTTAATGCTGAAAAATTCGGTGAACTTTGAGTTAAAAGATAGAGAACCAATTAATCTTGAAAATTTGGGCGAGTGGGACACCGAACTTGTTGATGGCAATCCTGGATGAAGCTATTGATGAAGGGTTTGTAGCCGATGCTCAAAGTGACATGAATGTCGCTTTGGATGGATAGAATGTGTAGCGGCATTGGGACGTCTTCGAGAATGGATTATCGTCGCCGTAGGTATTTAACACTTGGAACAAATTAGGCTCTAACCGACACATCTAATTGCTCAATACGTCGTGTCTATATTTTGATTTTTGGTGGAGTTAAAACATTACTCCGTAACTTAACCCGTTATATATGCACGGGGTATAAGTAGATTTTTTGTTTCTATATCTATGTCTCATTTAATGTAAGATAAATATTTTTTGTATCTTGAACTTGAACTATGTATGTGCAGGGATTATATATAAGTTCTGAATATCTATTATTATACGTGTGTCGAATTTTCATGGACTTAACTCATATTTGGAAACTTAATTATACACGTACGATTTATACCGCCTCATTTTACGCCAAACCACGAACCAAGACCGGATAGTTGACCAAATTTGATTTTTATAAATCCGAATAATACCTGCACGCTTGTTGCCTGCGATGCATCGCCGAATTCCGACTTGCTAACTAGGGTACGAATTGAAGTTGCATCATATAGACTACAGAGACCAGAGATGTGTTCTGCTATGTATCGATTAAAGAATTCGGTCCAATAATATCATACCACAGTAACTACACTACTATAAGCTAGTACATTTGTGTATGTGCCTAATTTTGATGGAGAACTAGTCTGGGGCTTAAATCTTCACTACCTTAAATTTAATTGATATTCTGGTCTTGGATACTTGTTTGTCAAATTGTGTGTCCCATCAAAGTTAGTTAGGCGGTTTAGAAAAGTTTAGTTAGCATTTGAATGTGAGCACTGTTCCAGTTAGGTTGATTTAGGATGCTGGCAAGGTGTAAGTTGTATTCATTCTAACGTATTTCTTATTGAAAGTGTTTCCCCGTTTTAGTAGTCGTTAATCTATGATCCATGGCTGTTTTTGTTGTAGTGATAGGTGAGAAAAGGGAACAAAAAGGTTATTAAAAGATGATGCGAAGGAAGCCAAAAGTTTGAAAAATATATGATGACACGTGATTGAGAAGTCAACAGGCTTAGATCAGAGGGACAAACAGGGAGCCCAATGAAATGCGGCCAAGCAAATTACAAAGGACATGAAAACCAGAAATATCTAAAGTACGAGGTTTCTGTAAAGCAGCTGTAAACTGATTAGATTGGGACAGTACTAAAATATTATCTTACAGAGGCTTAAATCTTCGGTTCCTTATTTAATTGATATTCTGGTCTTGGATACCTGTTTTTAGAAAGACAGCACACATAAAGCTCGGGCATACACTAAACTATACTATCTTAATCTAGCTGGTGATTAGTAAATTAGCGTGTAGTAAACATTGTTCACTAGTATCTTGCTTGTTTTTGACGTTTAAGTTTACCATTAAAAGATGTGTCTTCTATTTGTATTTGTTTGTTTAACTCTAGAAAAGTCACCATACTACTAGACTACCTAGCTACTATACTTGTCAATGTGCCCGATATAAAAAGTGGGCAACATTGAGGTGTGACCTTAAGAACGCCGAGCAATAATATTGTTTTTCTCTTTCTTCTTCATCACTTCTATTGTAGTCAACTGATCTGGTTCAACTGATTTCATGGATGCCAAGGTACGTATTGGCCTTCCCACCGTTTGCAGGCCAACTCAACTCAAGCTTGAAGCATGATGGTATTTCCTCTCAAAACAAACTGGTAGCATGTCTAAACATCTCTTATTCTATTTTTATCATTATTCTTACTGCCGCTCAAGATTTTTAATTGTTAAAGTGAAAATGGACTTGATACAGATGCTTACTAAAAGAGATTTAAAACATATGGTTTGAACAGAATTGTAAAAAACAAGGAAAAGTTTTTACATTTGGGTGTTTTGCCTTCTGAAATCTATATACGGAGATTTCTGGGATCTCTGTGGAATCCATTATATTGCATAATGGGAGCTGCAGCAATCATGGCTGCAGCTATTGCTGTAAGTCTTTTGTATACATCATAGATCTTTTTGATACGGATCAAAATCTTTATCTGATCAAAAATTTGCCATTAGCTTCCTTTTGGCAGCTGAAATGAGGAAAAAAAAAATTGTGGCTGCTGGGATTCGAGCCCAGGTCTCCACGGCCACAACGTGGAATTCTTACCACTAAACTACAGCCACATAGATGACTTAAATCTCCAAAATCCTTTTTACTGATCGTTTACACGGAGATGATTCGCTTTACCCGGAATATTTTGAAGTGGAGAACAAATTAACCGGACGCACCAGGGTGTGGTTTTGCCTTGAGCCTTCTACTACTCCAACAGCAAAAGGATCAATAGATTTCCAATACGGAGTCCCCCATTACAAACATCAATTTGTTTCTGTAAGGGATGAACCTATTTGGATCTTATGCCTCGGAAAATTAGTTGGAAATCCCATTACCATTAGCAAAAGAAGAACAGGGAATAAGCAAATAAAGGTACAACAACAAAGAGGACTCAGAGAGCAAGAAGAGTCAAGTCTCACTCTGCTCATGTGGATATAGAAAGTATCCTCACCATGTGTAGGTCCACGAAGAAGCGAAATTGATGGTCAGATCTCATCAGAAGATATCATTACCAAATATCGAGATCAAGCATTTATAAAGATGCCCGATAGGTCTAATCAACTAACAAAAGAGTACAATGTAACTCCTGTGGAAATGGATGTTACGAAGTAGTAGTGGTGAATTAAAGATTAAACAAAGGTGGATTGCGAATTAATAACAACGAAGTAAATAAAGAACCTAACGAACAAAATGATTCTTCCGAAAAAGAATATCGAAGTGAAGAAAGACGGTCTCGAGCGAAGATAAATTGTTGAGCAAGAAATAAGGACAGCTGTATAAACAATAGGCCGGAGTTCTCGCCGAAATAGTAGTAACATTTGCAATAAAAATTGAAGTTGCGAAGTAAAAGGTGAAATCATGTGAATTGTGTGAATATTAATTAGCGAAGTATGTTTGAGATGTATTCGGGTTCATTGAGTACCTATAAAAGGAAGCCTTGGAACATTGTAAGGGGGTTGAGTAATTTTGTATGGTGATGGCTATGTATCAGAGTTATTCCTTAGCTTTCATATTAGGGTTTGGGATGTAAACTTAATAAATATCAATAAGTTCATCAATAAACTTTCACTTCGTCTTTGGATTTAATACAATGTCTTACATTAGTTTCTATTTAGATAATTTGGGTGTGTTGTTACATTTTGGCGTTAGATACATGGATTGAGTAAGAGGGTTCACCCCACCTGAAATCTACAAAGAAAATTGGTTTTACTTCATATCTTATAATTTTGCGGTGAACTATTTACTCTTTAGTTTTGATAGCTTTTCTTCATGAAAATTTGATTATTATATCTCTTGTTTGGATTCTAAACAATCTGAAGAACAACTATGTACTATATTTCCGAATAAACTACATTCGGAGGTTAGAAATCTCCGTTTTTCCCAAATTAGAAGAAATGAAACAAAAATCATTTTAATACTGCACCGACTATAATCGGACGTTTGGGTTATATTTTATCATCCAAATGTATTCGGAGGTAACTAATCATATATTATCCCCCGATTATGTAAGGGAAATTTTGCCATTAAGAAATATGCGAGATAAGGGGTAACTCACTTTAGGTTTGGGTGACCCTGTTTTGTTTTATTATTAGCCCCTAAATCCTTTTGAGTGTCCCCTAAAATCGTTAGTTTAATTTGACCCCATATAAAGCTGCGTCGGCTCTTTAAATCAGCTGCACATATCTTATTCTTGTCGAAGTTGTTCTTGATAATTTTAATTATGTACACCCTCCGTTCTTTTTTAAAATGCTGGTTTTGTTTTTGAGAAATTTAAGGAAATTAAGAGATCTAATTATTGAAAGTGGTCCTCATGACACTTGTCAATGAAAAAAAGTGAAGTGAAATGGTTCATATGACACTTGTCAGCAAAAGAAGTAAAATGAAATGGTCCACATGACACTTGTCATCAAAAGAAATTAAGAGAAAAGTGGTCCCAGAAAATTAAAGTAACATTTGATTTTCACAATTAGGAAACCACCCTAATTTTTTGAAACATTTATTTATAGAAACCAGCCTATTAAAAAAGAACAGAGGAAGTATATCCAACCTTCGTTATGTAAAGAAATATTAAAACATAAGATTTCTCTTAGTTATTGCATAATAATGTACTGGTTGGGTGCTTAAGATTTAAAAAAATTTGAATTCCACAAATTCGACCAGAAGTTAGTTGCTCACTCCCTCAAAATGTATATGAAAAAAATCACAACTTAGTGGAAAACAAGCAAGTCCAATGTTTTGAGTAGAAATTACAGTGAATCCAGAGAGCTAGGAAGAAACCAATTGTGACACTGTACACAGACAAATAAAGCCTACCCCTTGGGAGGTCAGATTTCAATGATTGTTGGCTGTCAAAGAAAAATTCGAACATTAAAACAACCATGTAGTGATCAAACATTACACGAACAAAATGACAAACTAAACCCATCAACTTCTCTTAAAAAACACCAAAATAATTATGGGTAGCCTGGAAATAAGCAGAGAACCAACACCCAATAGTGAATTACGGAGATTGTATATGGATCTCAGTAATCATCGGATTAAAAAAGGGAATATTGGGATATGCTCCAAAATCGACTGTCATCTTTGGGATATACCCCGGGATTTCGATTTTCGGGAATATGCTCCAACCGTCCAAAATTCCATCCAAAACCGTTAAGTAGTCAATATTCACACACACTTGGGATCACATATGCGAATTAAAAGACAGATATACGATATATTAAAACCTTTACAAAGTTCAGGAATATATTCAGACAAAAAAATATCGAAAAAATTAGAGAGAAAGTTCAGACACATTTACGATAAATTGTCTATTTAACGGATCCTTGATGGAAACCGTTACTTTTGGGCATATTCCAAAAAACTGGAATCCTTGGGCATATCCCCAGGATGATAGTCGATTTTGGGGCATATTCCCAATTTTCCCATTAAAAAATGTATTCTTAATGGAAAACCCAATAACGAAAAATCGGAACGTTATACATGGAAGGAAGGAAGAGTATTCAAATCTGGCTTGATTGGGATATTCCCAGATTAATTGGGGTATTACCCAATAAGACAAAATCAGGTCATTATGAAGTAAAGCCAAACCACCCCTTAACCTAGATTTTTCTAAATGGCTAAAATTTTCCCCACAATGATTAACTCTAATTTAACTAAAATGATTAGATTAGTTAGTTGATTTAGTTATAAGTTGGGTTTTAGAAATCATTTAGAGAGATAATTAGTATGAAGTAGTAGAGGAGGTTTTTGGGGGAAAAAGTTAATGTTTTTGTGAAATTTGTGATATGAGTGAGATGAGTGATTCTAATCCTGAGTTTGAAGTGGGGGAGTCATCTAACTTTCCTCCTACAGATGAGTACTTGTATGATGATCTACCGGACCATGATCGAATGGATTACATGCATGACCCTCACTTTTATTTTCCTCAAACTCATGATGGGTATGGAAGTGATGAATGTATTGAGCCAAACGAAGAATTCAATGACCGAGAAGAAGAGAATGGAGCTGCAAGTAATCAAGTAGACAACCTAGGTGGTGAAGATTGTGATTTTTCCATACAAATGATCATTTTTTTTCTTTCAATTCTACTGTACAGGTTCGGCAAGGTCGACGCTTGTCGATCCTGCCGGCCATCAAGGCCGGCGTTGTTCTACTTTGCACAACGTGCCGACTTTTCATGAGCAGTACCACGCCGACAGTGTAGAAAATTTTAACCTTGCCGACTTCAATTTTTTGAAACACATGAGTCGTTACTTGAAAATGCTTACGCCGTCATTTTCAAGTTTTCAGACCTTGCCGGTTATTGCCATGTCAGCAATGTTTATATTCTCTTACGTGCCGGCTTTTTCTAGCCGGCAGTGTTTTATATGCCGAGCATGCCGACCGTGGTAATACATATCAACTAAACTTTTGATGTTTTGTAGATTGTGGCATTGATACCTATGGCGGATCATCCTCAAGCTCAGAAAGTTAGGGGTCCCGACACTTCCGAACATTATGCTAATGATTTGGAATGGAAGGAAAAAGACACCGCAGTCAAGTGGGTTATTGAGAAAGCAAAAGAGAAGATGTGCGTTCTAGTGAAAAACACCCAACAAAAAGATACGCGGTTTGAAATGGTATGCGAGTGTTATGGATCGCCGGACGAAAGTCACAAGAGAAAGGATTATATGTATGATAAGAAGACGACTAGGGTGTACAAGACGAAGTCAAATAAGTGTGGATGCCCATTCAAGATTATTTTTGGGAGGAACTAAGAAATCGATAACATGTGGAGAATGAGTAAAATTGTGTCCAAAAATTCAAATAGCTCTTCTTTATTGTTAACAAGACAAGGTAGATCTTCTTTGTTTCCTCTGGGAACCTAAACAATGCACAAATAAGATATATGAAAACAAGCAACACAACACTGTTGAACTCAAGATATTGGTCGATTCATGATTTGAGTGAATACAATTTTCTTCTCCCTTCCACTTTTAGGTATGAGCAATTAATTACTATTCTCCTTGTTTCTCAAAGAAAAATAATCAATTCCTCATCACTTCCCCATACACAAAAAGCGGGAGAGAGATGAATATTGTTGCACATTTTGGTCATCCACTGGCCGGCAAGGACGCTAAACTAAACAGTGCCGACCACCATATAGTCATCAAGGTGTTAACCATCTACATTTGCCGACTACAGTAAAGTCGGAAAGGTGTTAACCAACTACCTTGCCGACAAATAAACAGCCGGAATGGTCCTATTTATGAAAGATGCCGACTAATAACTTAGGAAATTAAGGTTTTTGTTGCCTAACGTCGGCATGGTACAAGTCTAAAACCACGCCGACCAAATATAATCTGGCATGGTCGGTTATTATACCCTGCCGGCCATGGTTATTGTCCAACAGTCGCCATGGCTCTGATGAAAAGTCGGCAGGTTATTCATCCTGAGACCATGCCGACTCTTTCAAAATACCAATGGTCGGTGTGTTGTTCAACTATCGACCTTGCCGGCCAAAAACCTGAAAATCATAATTTTCGATTTCTAAACTAATCTAACAATCATATAAAACAAAACAATAATGGGTTTGTGTTTATAAATCACTTACAATCTTCTTTTCGCCTGTAGAGGTTTCTTTTCAGCATCTTCAAGGATTGCATCCTGGGTTTACTCGTTCCAACTTTTCACTTACCTTTTCCTTATGATTTGGATCTTTTCATGTTACTAGTTGAGTCTCTCTTGCTGCTGGATTGTTTAGAATCAATCATTTTTTTTGTAGAAAATCAAAATTGAAAATTTTGGTTGATTTTAGGTTTTTGGAATGAGAGAGAAGAGGAAAGGGATTAGAGGAAGATTAATCAGTTTTTAGTTTTTAAGTTTAGAGTTTAGTTTTAGGTTAATTATTGTAGGGGTATTAAAGTAACTTTACCACGTTTTGGCCTCCCCTTAATAAGGGCACATGTCCATTTAAATTTGGGTATACCCCAATCATACCAGGTATTCAAAGTCTCATTTTCGCTTTGAAATCTTTTGATAGAAAACAAAATAATGTTGTTCTGTGACCCGATCCCTACATGCACCAAAATATATTATCCGATACTTTGTCCTGGCAAGAGTCCTGGCCAAGGATTTGGGCGAGCATATATGTTTGTTCATGAGGCCTTGGAAGTTTACTCTATTTTTCTTCTCTTGGGATATATTATAAATGAACATCAATTATTAGTTATCTATGTGAAGGGTGAACGGACTTTTGATTCAGATTGTCATTTTTTGAAAATTGATTTTCGTCGAAATTGACTATAATACATAAAGGATCCTTCTTATTTTTATGATTGGAAGAGAGGAATTTATTAAGGAGAAAAAAGAATGTACAAGAGTCTATAGAAGGTAGACAAGAAGAAAGCGAAAACATAAGCTGCATCAATAAAATACAGTTTCCCAATTCTTTTTTTTTTTTTTGAAGCAGTTTCCCAATTCTGGACAGAGTACTCTGAAGTTTCTCCCCAAAAGCAGTTTCTCCCGAAAATCAACTGCCCAAGTAAGAACCAAAGTCTTACTATCGTTAATCAATTCCAAGTCCGTCTTGAAGGTATACTTATCCTCATGAAGGATCCATCTAACCATGCTCTTAGAGCAACTGCAGTCATACGACTATAATCAAAGATTAAAGAGCAACAAAATTTGAAAAATTTGGGTTTATTCCGTGTGCGACGCTACGGTGGGAAAACTAAATTTGAATCAGGCGCAACAAATACTTGCGCCCCATAATATATATATATATTTTTTTTGGGGCGGACTTATGAGTTACGCCCCATTTTCAGTTTTCATTTTTTTTTTGTTTTTTCCCCAAGCGTAACTTTGAGTTACGCCCCAATCAGGCGTAATTGTGAATTGCGCCCAATTTTCTTTTTTTTTCTTCTTTTTTTTTTAATTCGGGCGGAACTTGAATCTGCGCCCCATCAGGCGTAACTGTAATCTACGCCCGAGTAAAGACCAAATATGGTCTAGTATTTGATCTTTGGTCTGGTATTTACTCTTTACTCGCTCCGTAATATTTGTGTTTTCCAACAAATTTTGGTCGATGGTCTATGACTGTGGCTGATTTTATGGAGTCCCGGGATGACTACTACAAATTCGTTGGAAATCTCATTACATTAACACCAAAGAAAAATCGAAGAGCGAGAATCAAGTCTCATGCTTATAGAATAATAATAGTACTCTGATCAGTAATGCAGTGGGTATTGAGTAGTAACATCATCCATCAACTCAGTCCTGACTCCTGTTACTGTGGTAGGATACTAGGATCTTTTCTTTTTATGTTGGATTGTACGTATGAGAGAAATTGTATTATATAGAGATGTGTTTCGTTTTGTACTGGTTTCAAAACTTGGTCCAGTAAAATCGCACTAACTACACTAGGTAGCTAGTACATTTGTCTCTGTGCCCAACATTGAGGTGTAACTTTAATAATGCCCAGCAAAAAAAAGTATTCATTTTCTTGTAATGTGTAGCTTTGTGGCCAATCTTAAAATCCTTTGGTCGCTTCTATTAATAATAACGGAGGTTTATACCACGATTTCCAAATGCTGATTTACTATTAAAAGCGAAGATCAGTTTAGATAGAATTGTGTTGTTTTATATGGATTAGTACATGTCTCAATAATTATAAATTTATGGGGTGAAGGCAACCTAAAGATGTCCACCCTTCCTTTACGAATTCGTAATAAGTCCACCCTTTCTATTTACATGTAACAAGGTCGCGGACATGCGTTCTGCGCGTGTGAAAAGAATTAAATTGTGGGGAGCTAATTTTATGGTCATAAGACACTTAAAAATGCTGATTTGATTGGGGGCCGCCCACATTAAATGGGGGCCATGACATGATATTTCCACCCCAAAATTTTTCCGGAGCATATTCATCCGATTGTGAATATACTGTTTTACCCTTACTCTTAAAAATTAGTTATATACTAATTAACTACCCTAATCAAGGCCCCTAATTTATACCCCTAAAACCAAATCTAAATTGAAAATCAGTTTCACTTCATCTTCTTCTTCTTCTCCTCTTCATCTTCTCCACTACCACCACCATTAACGACGCATTTAAGAACACGATTTCTTCATCCGATTCATCGCGACGATAAAACTTTAATCGACGATTAACTTCTTCTACAATCATGGCTCGCACAAAGCAGATTTCAGAATGCAATTCAACTACACAATTTCGTTGAAGCATTGAAGGAAAGGTTAAGTAGAAACCCTCGATCCTCCAAACCAGAAAAATCGGAACCCAAGAACCGCATGGCCCCAATTAGAAGGTATGTTAACTAAAACCCAACTTATTCCGTATTTTGGTGTGTTTTGATTGTGAAATCGATTCTCGGTAAATCAAGAATGGAAGTTACGGTGTTAGGGTCGGTAGTGTAAATGTTACAACCCTAACGACCCTAAAGTTGCATGTAAAATGTATGAAAAATCGTTAGGTTGTTAGGTTGAAGATGCCGACCGTTTTTCTGCAACTGTAGTTTAATGGTGACCTAGATTAGAGTCGGTTGTGTATTAGTACGAAGGAGATGAAAGTCTGGAAAAAGACATTGATGAAACATCGGATTCTTGGTGGAACCGTGTATTCATCGTTTTTGTTGCGTTGGACGGAAATCGCAACTCAAGGTCTTTGAAACAAGTCAAGGAACGTTTCCAGGAGATAAAATTAGAATGTGATGCTTTCAAAAGAGAAATTAAAGCGGTAAGGAAAGCCATTCCCAATATGTTGGGCGTTGTAAGAGTAAGTATTTAACAAGAGGTGAAACTTATCTAAACCTAGCTTTCAACAATACTAACTAAATTTTTTGTTTTGTGTTTTCAGTTGGGGAAGGCGTATAAGGGTACTGAGGTGCTTCGTGGGAACAAGTTTAAGTTCAAGATTTCTACCTCATCTTGAATGGCACTACCTATAATTACAACATCTATGGTTGAGTGTTTAAGTACTTAGTTATTATCTATTGTATTTCATTTCCTTCAATGCAAATCTATGCAAGATGTATGCCTTTTACTATTCAATGAAATGAACTTATGAAATCAATATCTTAAAAGAAAACACTAAGGGTCATTAACATGTAACACTATCTATATCAATGACTCTAGTGATCTATCTTAATGGTTGCTTAGTATTCAGCTTGTATGCATACATGTGTGACGACCTTAAACTAAAAAACAATTCTCCCCGAGAGACTTGTGTTTAAGAGTCGTTGGTGTGTAAACAAAGAAAACAAACGACTCTTGTTGAAATACCTAGAGAGTCGTCGGTTTAGCACACCAAGTGACGCATTTTTCATCGCCATTAAAAGTTCTTTGGTTTTAGTCGTCGGCTCGGGTGTTAATGATTTGACGACGCTTGAGGATCGTTAGCGAATAAACAACCTGAACACTAACGATTGTCACTCAGAGAGTTGCATGGTGTCCATGAATCGACCACTTGTAACACCATTCACACAATTTGAAGAGTATAGGAAGTTTACTCGATTGTTTTGAGCTTGGGTTCCTCATTTTGAGTGTTGGTTCCCTCATTTGGGCCAATAGGATCTTCATTTCCACCATTATTCATGGCTTCCTCCATTAGCATATCTTCATCAAATATCCAATCCATAGGATTAGTTGACACAATGTTACCATCAACACAATCATGGTTGTTGTTTGAAGCTTCACCAAACTCAGTCCCTCCACTTGAATCACTCATTACCAAAAACCCTAGTTTTCTTATCAAAACTTCTCTTCTTCTTCTCAAAACAAAAATACCAAAAACAAAAAATTTCCCCAAATTTATTTACCCAAATCCTGATTTTAAACTAAACATAATTAACACACTAATCAAATTCATTAATTCTTAATACTAATCACTCAAGGGCATTTTAGCCATTTAAAAAAGTATTTTTATAAAGGGTGACCCAAATTGCTATTGGGAACCCTATTTTGTCTTCTAGTGCCTGGCCCCCATTTAATGTGGGCGGCCCCCAATCAAATAAGGAACTACCTTGATAATATGTGTAGAGGTCAGGTGTAAACATGTGAGGGAGCAAGTTCTAGGACGTCCACGATTCAACATGTAATGGGTGATACGACACTTTTAAAAGTTGGTTTTCTCCCAAAATAGAAACCTAAAATGATTTTGAGATTAGTAAATTACCATTTAGTCCTCACATAATATTTTCACTTTCGATTTAACCTTGTAAAATTAAGGGTAAAATGGTCAAAATAATTTGCAGCTTCACTCCCCTACAGTAAGGGGGGTTGGCTTTATATATAGTAGAAATAGAATAGATATACACATATTGTATCACAATTTACCTCTTATTTTGATCCAAAGAGAAACCAATATTTTATCGTGCTTTTCATGTTTGATATGTTTGAACTTCGAACGCGTAAGTATACAGTATAGTTGTCTTTTTCCCTGACTCGTCTAGATCTAATTAATATTCTGAATCTGTCTCATTACGGCTGACCCTAATTTACTATATTCGCGTAAAAAATTATCAAATATTAGAATTACTGAAAACTTTTGAACAAGGGCGAAGCACCAGGAGGGCTTACTCTGGCTGAAGCCACTCCCAATTCCCACAAAAACAGTTTTCTAACTACATATATCCATTGAGCCAAACTTTTATGTATTAATTTTAGGTTTTTAGCCCGGGGTATAAAATTGGTCAAGCCTGTGGTATCCTCCATCTCTAGTTCCCCATTACTTTTAAATCGAGATATCTAACTCAAATAGCTCCGAGTCAAATGTATTATCCGAGTAAAACCTTGAATCGGACATTTGATATGTTCTCAATACATTTGCTTCAAAAATTATAAAGTAGTAGATATAGAAAACTCTTAAGTCCATTTAGATATGTTCCCAACGAGTCGGGTACAAAATAAAACTTGACACAAACAATTCCAAGTTAGATATATGATTCGAGTCAGACCTCCTGTCAGACATCAAAAACATAGTAAGAATAATAATGATCTGACATCTGATTTTAGTCGAGTCAGATTTAAATCGCGAGGCAGATCCAAACAAGATGTTATCATTTTTAATAGATACGAGATGTTTATCTCGGAATTTAGATAATCACGAGATAGTCAACGAAATGTATGTCTTACACTCTGAGTCAGCATAATCATGTTGTTTTGTAACTGTGTCCCACGTCCGTGTCTACGCATAATAGCAGACTTTTGCACCTTTTTATTTCTGAATCATCCGAGTCTTCTGAATCATCTAGATCTGACTTAATTTGTTTGTTTTTGTAGTCAGATCTGACTCATCTAACTCGAAAATATGTGAGTCAATGACTAGGTCCCATGAGTCAGGATCATTTTATTTTGTGACTCAAATGGGTGTGAATCAGGAGTTAGGAGTCAAATCGCTGGTTAAATCTAACTCAAAATAAAAAAAACAAATGGTCTGACATCTGACGCCAGCCGAGTCAGATTCAGATGCCGGGATAACAAAAAAAAAAAAGAAGAAAACACTCTTATTTGGCAGGAGAGGAGAGGAGAGGAGGATGAGTACACTAACAAATTCACACTCACACTATACGAAAAAGCGCGACTTTTTTTTGTTTTGTTTTTTATCCTCATTTTTTTCTTTTTCTTTCCTCTCCCTCACCTTCTCTTTTAACCTTTTCTTATATTTTCTCTTCATCTTTCTCTCTATTTTCTGTCCATTTTTGGCGAAAATGCTTCTTATCCCTCACATTTGTCCACCAAAGCTATTCCCCAATGCATGTCACATAAGTATTGGTTAATTTTCATAAATGGACCCCCTACTATCTCCCTTGAAGCATTTTGGCATAATCCAAAGGCTTAAATCATACCACATAGTGGGGGATGATAATGGTGTATGATAGTGGGGATAAGTAGCACAATCGCATTTTTTGTGCTCCGTTCCTCGCACAATTTATATGAAGGAATGAATTCAGAATAACTTTTGAAGACACATTGTGCCGACCTGGTATAGATTTATAAACATTTTTACGTTTTAGCATAGGAGATAGTAAAGAAGGCAAATTTTCAAATCAGAACAATATAATCCTATTTAGGATAACATCTCTCGAATATCATGATTTTTTTCTATTTACATGTAATACACATATTGTATCACAATTTACTTGTTATTCTAGTACAAAGAGTAATCGATATTTTATCATGCTTTTCATGTTTGACGTGTTTATTAACCTTCTGAATCTGTCTCATTACATCTGAATCTAATTCATTATATCCACGTCAAAAATTATCTAACACTAAGACTATTGAAAACTTTTGAACAGGGGTGGATTTATAGCTGGGCTCACCTTGGCTGAAGCCACTCCCAAAGCCCACAAAAACCATTTTTTTTACCACTATTGAGCCAAAATTTTATGTATTAATTTTAGGCTTCAATTCGGGTTATAAAATTGGTCAAACCCAGGGCATCCTCCATTTCTAGTTCCCCTATTGCATTTGAACCGGGATATATAACACAAATACCTCCGAGTCAGATGTATTAGCTGAGTAAAACTTCGAATAAGACTCAAATTTGATTAGCAAAGTAAAACCTCGAAAATGATAAAAATAATGATTTGACATCTGGTTTTAATTAACTTACCTGATCCTCCTGGATCTAATTAACTTATACTTGAATCTTGCTCATTAAATTTGATTCAAAAATTATAAAGTTAGTAAAATTATAGAATTTTTTTGAGACCAGTTAGATATGTGCCCAACGAGTTGGATACAAATTAATACCAGACTCAAACAATTTTGAGTCGGACCCTCCTATCAGACATCAATTAAAACTGAAAACAACGATTTGGCATCTGATTTCAGTCGAGTCAGATTTAGATCGCGAGTCATATCCAAATAAGGTGTTACTAATTTCAATGGATACAAGATGTTTATCTCGGAATTTAGATAATCACGACATAGTCAACAAGATGTATCTCTTACACATTGAATCAGCATAATCGTGTCGTTTCTAGCTGTGACCCGTGTTCGTATGCAACATAGCTGTTTTTACATCTTGTTTGTTTTTTCCTGACTAATATGAGTTGTCTTAATCTGACTCGTATATATCTGACTTATCTGTTAGATTTGACTCATAATAAAAAAACAAACGGTCTGCCATCTTACACGCTCGAGTCAGAACCGAATCGGATTCCGATGCCCTGTCAGCCAAAAAAAAAAGACAAAAAAAGGAAACCCATTCTTATTTGGCAAGAATTAATTGGGGGCCGGGAGAACTAATTGGGGGCCATGAATTTTTTATACCCACACCCAGAATTTTAGGGGGCTTCCAAAATGTAGTTGAAAGTACTATTTTGCCCTTCCCCTAAAATTAATCCTAAAATCCTATTAACCTTAAACCCACCTCCCCATTTCATTCATCTCAACCGACCCTTCTTCCCTTCTTCTCTTCTTCTCCTCTCCCCCTCCCTCTATCAGTTCCTCCGTTAACGACCATTTATTTAAAAAAAATAAAAAATATTTAGGATTTGAATCATAGAAATTGATTTCTCAGAATGGGAGTCGTTAATCATCCTATTTGAATGTCTAACGATTTTTCATCTTTGGTTAACGATATTTGAACTGCAGTTGGACTTTGGAGAAATCATCAACCATTAGTGAAGTTGTTAAAACTAGGGTCGTTAATGTTTTATTAGGGTCGTCATGAAGTTTGCGACACCACTCTGTTCAAATAAATGAATGAGTCGTCCACATAATAGGGGAAATATGCTTGAATCGTTAAAATTATTGTTTGGGGTCGTTAATGTTTTATTAGAGTCGTTAACATTTCTTCATTTGAACTTAGGGTCTTTAAAATCATTGTTTGGGGTCGTCAACATTTACTAAATTGCTTGACGACGGTGAAGCCTAGTTAGCAATTCGGGATACGGAGAGGAGTTCGGGACGGCATACGTTCGGGAATTTTACGGATTTGGATAGGTCGGAGTCGGTCAAAAAAGTCGGTCAACGGTCTGTTGTTCTAGTGTAGTTCGAACGGATACATGACGTCTATAATTCGTTTTAGAAATATAAGTTCGGTACGGAAAATTCGGGTTACATCAAATTAATAAAAAGTATATTTTTAAGGTTGTATGGAGTTGAAAGAATGATTTAAACCAATTTTATTGTATTATATAGATAATACATTAAGAATAAACACAAACAAGCAAATAGCTCAATGGTTTGAGCCTTAATTAGCAAGTAAGAGGTCATGGGTTCAATCCCCCAACCACCAACTTCTTTTTAATAACTCTCAAAAAACACTTAAATGGAGTTCGAATCACAGTCACCTGTCAATCGCCAAATTAATTGTCCAATTGATTCGCCGAATCATACACGAATCAATTATTCGCGAACAATTCGCAGAACTCCATATAATGCGCGAACCGGGACCGGTGTTAGAGTAATTCGGCCGAATGAATCGGATTCGGCTGATTCGTACGGATTCGCGAATAATTCGCGAATCATTCGCCGAATTACTAACTAGGCGGTGAAGAAATGTTTTCGAACATTTATTAAATTGGTTAACGATTGGTTACTAAATTGGTTAACGATTACTAAAAGGGAAAATTAACAAACCTGGTTAACGATTACTAAAAGGGAAAAGCGTAAGATGACGGTGATCCAGCAATGAGCATGATGACCCATGACTGTTTACTAAATTGGTTAACGATTATTAAAAGGGAGACATCAACATTCACTAAATTGCTTGACGATATTTCATAACTACATCTAAGAGTCATCAATGTTTTCGAATCTGGATGACGATTTTTCATAACAAATAATTTCTTCCTCTTTATCAAAAAAAAAAAAATCTATAATCTTAATTTTTACCCAAAAACTGATTTAATCTAACTTAACAAATTAACAACTAATCTAACCTAATCAACTCAATTAACAATAAAATTTTTTTAAAATAATTTAGGCATTTTGAAAAATTAGGATAAGGGGTAGAACCAACATATTATTGGGAGACCCCCAATTAATAAGTCTGGCCCCCAATTAATCCTTGTTATTTGGCCAAGGAGTACACTAACAACAA
>JAJJWX010004338.1:0-64498 GCA_023529315.1 Papaver bracteatum
AAACTTCGCCAGAGGACCCAAAGGCCTGAATCAACTAAAGAAAAGAGTAGAATATTAACTAACCTTAGAACATAGGCTGGATGCGAGTATGTTGCTTCTCATTAAAACCTTGACTAGTGAAAACCCCAGGGATAAAACCTGATTGAAGGGGAAAGAGTGGCCACGTGCGACGACACAAGTAAAGGTGACCTACTGCAGATGTTCACTTTGCTCCGTAGTGGACTAGTTGCTTCACAACTCCTAAGGCAGAAACTCCATGTGGGAAAGACAATAGCCTCAACTTAGAAACTAGCATTCCCGTGTTTGTTGTTGTCTCATTAAAAACCTCGCTCTGAGCAACAAAACCATGTGGGTAAAAAGTGTAACCTCCTGTGAAGGAAAAGTAGTTCAACACATCCATTAGATGCTTCCTATATCGTCAGACAATTTTCATTACGTCTAATGCATGCATATGAGTTTATCACACTTTTACTTCGGTGACTTAGGACGTTTATAAGACCATGTCATGTTGATTCCATAAGTTACTGCGTAAGTTTAAACAGACCATCGCGATTTCATTTCTTTGATTCAGATATTTTCAGTAATATCAAACGCGATCTCTATGTCTCTCAACGTTCAACATACTTGATGTTTTTAGTGTTGTCTCGCTAAAACCTTGTCGAGTAACAAAACCTTTGGGAAAAACTATTCTCGATCGAAGGAAAAAGAGCACAACACATCTTCAATTTCGAAGTAAAATATGTCGACATCATATCCTTGGATCCTCCCGATGTACGTATCTCCTCGATTACTTTCAGAGTTGTTCTAGTAAGTTCTTTAGTCATGTATTTTTCAAATCAATATTGGTAATGACTTAGAAAATAATCTACCATATCCTCTCTGATTACTTTCGTTGGAGAAGAGATTATTGTTCCTTCATAATCAACAACTTTTGGATTGCACTTTCATTAGCATTCCTTTTAATGTCTTTGTAGGGATAAAACAAATTTATGTCAATGGTTACTTTTAAGCACATGATTACATCTCACTATACCATTCCAATGACGTTGCGTTAGCGCTGAGCTATATCTAGCTAACAAGTTCCTTGAGGATGCAAAATTTAATCGAGTACATTATTATACTAAGTACAACAATGCGTCTATTGTACTTATATATGGGAATTTCATCTCCCAACACATCTTCGTCATATTCCTTTGGACGAAATGGTTACTTACTTACATTTGAACCTCGACTAATCATGGAGTGCTATCGGATGCATGTCTTTGTTAAATTGTCTGACAACTTTAGATATATGCAAACTGGTGGAATAATATACCACAAGCTCAGATTCGATCGAGCTTTCCTAGATTTTTCATCTCAAATTCGGATTTTAAATAGCTTTTAAGGTCTCTTATTACATCAAGAGTACATCATAGTCTGTACCATCAACATAAATAGCTACAATTCCAAATCGGGAACTTCTTATGAATACGCAAGGAAAATAACTTACTTGTCTATCCCTCCAAATCAAATAGCCACTTAGACGGTATACCACATCCATTTGATTGCTTGAATCTATAAGTGAATGTTCTATCTAATTGTAAACGCACTCTGTGGTTTAGAGTCATTTGATTTGGGAAACAAAAGTCTATCAAGTACTTTTGTAAATATCTTCTATCTCTTGATTCTTTCAGAGATACGTAACAACCACATACATATGCTGCATTTCAAGTCCTTTGAAATTACCAAGCTAACTAAGTAGCGTGAACTCTATAACGCTCATTACAAGAGAACAATTCTGTGGCTTTATGAGAAACCTCGCGCTACAAGGCTAGTCTTTGTACTTTAAGACTACTTTCTTCTCATTATGCTTTATGACAAATTAATTATGTATGTCCAATAGGCTTTACACTTGGTTGGTTAGCACTACCACACCAAATACCAGATATTTGCCAAAGAACTAAGTTCTACCTGGATTGTGTAGGCCAAATATGCTATTTATTTGAAATTAATCAAAATAAATGATGCATGTCTTTGTTAAATTGCCTGAAAACTTTAGAAAAATGCAAACTGGTGGGATAATATACCACAAGCTCAGTATTCGGTCGAGCTTTCCCCAGATTTTTCATCTAAAATTCGGATTTCAAATACCTTTTAAGGTCTCTTATTACATCAAGAGTACTCATCATGTCTGTACCATCGACATAGATAGCTATAATTCGAAACCAGGAACTTTCTTGTGAATATGCAAGGAAAAATAACTTACTTGTCTATCCCCTCCAAATCAAATAGTCACTTGGACGGATATACCACATCCGCATGATTGCTTGAATCTATAAGTGAGCGTTCTATCTAACTGTAAACGCACTCTGTGGTTTAGAGTCATTTGATTTGGGAAACAAAAGTCTATCAAGTACTTTTGTAAATATATTCTATCTCTTGATTCTTTCAGAGATACGTAACAACCACATACATATGATGCATTTCAAGTCCTTTTGAAATTACCAAGCTAACTAAGTAGCAAAATGCTATAATGCTCTTACAACAAAGTAAACAATTACAGGGCTTCGTGAGATACCTCGCGCCACAAGGAGAGTCTTTATACCATTACGACTTCATTATTCTCACTGTGCTTTGTGAAAAATAATCATGTATGTCCACAGGCTTTACACTTGGTTGGTTAGCACTACCACACCAATTACCTATATATTTGTCAAAGAATCAAATTCTACCTAGATTGTGTAGGCCAAATATGCTCTTTATTGTTGATATTCAAATAATAAGAAGCATGGTTCGATCTCATCGTGCTCGATTTCCTTTAGCAACTGTATATGAAAATAATAATCATTAATATGCTCACACGATCTTTCCATTGACTCGTGTGTGTTCTCATAATCCACTTGGGATGTCATTGTTCTATGGAATCGTTAAACTTTAGAGCGTCCTCCAGTATTGATTCATGGACATAGTCAGATATAATCAAATGAGATGATTTCATTAATGATAAAAATAGGTTGTGCCTTACTCATATACTTCCTTTCTAGGTGAGCATTGATCGAACCTAGTGGCATCTCCATCTTCCTTTATGGAGCCACGACCTTAACTACACTTCCACCAAGTGTAGTTGCAACACCTTAGTCTATGGTGTACCCCATACTGAGGATTTCTAACCTTGCAGGAATATTTTTAGCTGGTATGTGTGATCTTGTCACTTTAGAGAAATCAGTGTACATTCTGAAAATCGATTATTCTTTGTCACTTCACATTTACATTTGTGGAGTACAAGAATCAACATGAGACATAGTAGGAACACACCACGACAATTCCTATTGTTCCCTTAGAAAATACTTTTTCTTATCTCCCCCTAATGACGGGAAGAATGTCTCATTAAAATGACAACCCGAAAATCTAGCGGTAAGAGATCTCCTGCCAAAAGTTTTAAAATGCGGATAATTATTGGGAACTCATTTCCAACATAACTACTTAACAGTTTTGAAGACCCATCATAGTACGATGTGGAGTCGTAATGGCACATATATAGTGTAACCAAAAATGCGTAAAAACACGAATATCATGTTTAAATCCAGTTACCAACTGGTACGCAGAAAAGGTTGACTAATATTGGGTTCTAAAAACAAATTAAGTAAGATGCGTGTAATATTGCATATCCCCAAAGCAATAAAGATAGGTTGGTACGCATAACCTATTCTTTAGACACCATCTGTAACCTTTGATGGTATCCTCTGCGAGACCATTGGGTATAAGATGTTCTATATTGATCTTATTAAACAAGCAATATTCATCAAGTCCTTAT
Organism: Papaver bracteatum; assembly: GCA_023529315.1. Classification (NCBI taxonomy): domain Eukaryota; kingdom Viridiplantae; phylum Streptophyta; class Magnoliopsida; order Ranunculales; family Papaveraceae; genus Papaver; species Papaver bracteatum. The sequence goes on from JAJJWX010004338.1 coordinate 3,794, forward strand.
GATGTAAATTCTCTAGCATTAACAAGGGTGGTTAGCCTTTGCACTTTGCATTGTGTGGTATGTGCTAGTATTTTTCAAACATAAATTTCTTGGAAACTATAACTAGTCCAAAAACTCAAAAAAAATCATCAGATCCATCAGTCACTTTAATGGTTCGCATTCTGCATGAATATTTTTCTAACTTTCACCTTGTTATCTTTGTAATATGTATATTTTTACAATTTGCATCTTAGGATGGTCTCGATCCTGTTTTACTGAAGACTTTTTAAAATGAGTGATATGCTCTCTTACTTAAAAGCATAATGGGAAGGAAGAGGAGGTTGTGTATCTGGTACTTTAGAAAACACTTATTGAGAGATATGCCGTTACTTTGCATTATGTCAATCTTTTTCTCGTTGTATCGTCCACTCAAACACATCGATGTACGTATGAGTCCTTTCAAAACGAACCATCATGTCTCAACCAAAGTTACTTTATGGTTATGTCAAAGTTTGTATGAGTCAATTTACAACATTTCATCGTTGGAATCAATATGGATTCAATAATCCAAATTAATACTATAGTGATTTACATTTCACTAAATTGACTCATTAGTCTCTCTAAAGTATGTTTCCTTCCAAATACTTTAGTGACTATAAAATATGCAATCAATTACATTATCATCACAGTCAGGTTCCACATTATATCCATTTGCATGGGTTTCTTTGGAATTTAACAAGGTGTGATTATCTCTCGGTACATATAGTGATTTTGTGGCGTCTTTGTTCTATCTTGAAAGAAAAAAATTGAGCAGTGTTGCGCTCGATGATCCAATCCTCGTAGTCACATTATAAGGAAATAATTCAAAAACTAGTTTAAATTCCTTAAGCTAGTGGAAGAAAAACAATTATGAGTTAGACATTTGGGTCTTGAGAGTTTTAATAAGTGGTGTGGCCTTATTACGTGATAAAAGTGGGATTCAACTCAAGTACTTTAGACTGAATATATATTATGTTTCACCCAATATATCTCAAGTGCTTTTAGAGAATTTATGTCTCGTGTTTTTATTCCATAGGTGCAAATATTGGATCTAGTTCAAATGAATAAGATAGTCAATTGGCCCGACAAAGTTCTTGTTGCCATTAAAGTTGATGTGAAAATTGGTTGCTACTATGATACACACATTACATTGTTATATATCAACACCTATGACCAGGTGCATTTCCAAATCTTTCATTTATGATGGGAGCTAGAATTACGTCTTAGCTTCATCCCATATTCAACTGATACATGTACTTTGGTGTCATTATTACTAGGGTAAAATACATCTTTGTCTCATGATATCTATATCCCTTTTCACATGCTTTATATGAGTCATCACGTCTAACCCTCATTACTTCGAGGTTCTTTCCATTTTCAATTTTGCTACATTTAGCTTAATTTGAAAAAATTCTTTATCTCAATAGGCCAAGAGAATCTCACTACATTTAGCTTAATTTGAGAAAATTCTTTATCTCAATAGTTCTCTTGTTGTCATACTTCCACATGTGCTGGTTTGTTAGTATCATGGATGAAGTAAAGAAATGGAAATGTTTTGACTCATATCATATTTTGTGAGTTCTTCCATAAAAATTAGAATACATGTGATTTTATTTGAACGCATTTTTGAAACTACTGACAAATTAATAGTCGAGCAAATGGATTACATTCCACGGAACATTCAAATTATGGGAAGAAAATATCAAGTACGCAATAATGGTCCAAGTACTTCTAAACCCCAAATGAATACATACATTGGAATCGAGTTGGTACAACCAATTGAACAAAGGATAAACATCATTCAACCATAGCCAATATCATATTCAAGAGAACAAAATAATATTTAGACCAACATACTTAATGATCGGGATCAGCACTCATAATTTAAATTTGGCCTTTTATGGACTCATCATTCTTCCGCAGACAGTTTGCGCTCACGGATTTTATTTTATTTTTGATAAAAAAAAATGAAAACAACAATCAGAATAGCAAACATAGGTAGGGTATTTGAGTTATAGGACACATAGACCGATGCAGACATGTTACACAGCAAACATTAGATATCAGATTAAATCAATCTTCAAAAGAAGACAAATAAACATATCAATCCAAAAGAGAAGAAAAGTATTAAAATCAATATAAAAATAGGTAGGTATACCCTTTCATGTCTCGATGTTTAATTGAAAAAAGGGGGAAATAAATTAATCTTAAATAAAATAGACATCTTAATAGGTATTTACACATTAAGTTAGATGGTGAATAAGATGGATATCCTAGCAAAAAAAAAGAATAAGATGGATATCTTAATATATCACGGCAATCGAGATGTTCAAAGTAAATCAAATTTAATTTTTTTTGTTTAAAGGTGATGATTTCATTAATCAATTATCAATAGGTGATCAAATTAAATAGAGAAAGTCATACCCAATCAAACATCAACAGATCATGATGTTCTAAAAAGAAACAAAATTTAATAGGTGCTGGTTTAGGTATACCTTTTAGGGTACAGACTGCACTTGAGAAGGGATCAGAATTACAAATCTATTTGCCCAATACACTCTTCTTGCTATACGATTCGATAATAATCCAGAAAAGAGAAAAAAAATCGCGGTTGAGCTCGTGACAGATAACGTGTTGTAGTAAATCATATAGAGAAAAATACAAAGAGGCAGAGAAGGAGAGGGTTTCTTATTGATCAGCAGCCAGGTTACATGGATACAATAACATATATATATATATATATGTAAGGGAAACCTTAGGTATATCTAGTTGGGTCGCACATCCAAGGGCCGTAGGCCCTACAACAATAAATAAAATATATACAAAACCTAAAAAAATGCAAAACCAAAATACAACTTTTCCCAGTAATCTTTAAACAACTTTTCCCAGTAAATGGCTGGTTAATGGGTGTCTTAAACAACTTTTCCCAGTAATCTTTAATGCTTGTCGTAATAAACAAGCCTCAATAGCAGACATGATTGTGGAAGGAAGATGGACTGAGAGGTTTAGACATCAATTGAACGCAAATGAACAACTCGAATGGGACTTGTTGACAAGAGATTTGGGACCAGTCCCTGTTTTGGTTGATGGGGAAGATGGGGTTCAACTTTTTGATGGTAATTTTTCAACAAAATCTTGTTATGATGTCTTGAGTACGATGGAGAATTGTAACTTTATTAAATTCTTGTGGAGGAATATCATTCCTTCAAAAGTTAGCTTTATTTTGTGGGCTGCTTTCAACAACTCTTTGCCTACAAGAGATGTGTTGATGCACTGAGAGGGTGGATGTAGAAAGTGCTATTTCGTAATGTGCAACATGGTGGATGAAACAACGGACCATTTATTCATTCATTGCCCTACAACTTTCAAAGTATGGGATTACTTTATAAAGGCGTTTCATATTGACTGGCCACTTCCGGGCACGATCTGAATCTTTTGAAGCGTGGGAATGGAATGCTCTTAATGGCGAGATGCAAAGATTTGTGGAAAATCATGCATTTTGCGCTGATCTGGAACGTTTGGGAGGAAAGAAATAGTAGAGTTTTTGAGGGAGGCATAAATCGGTTTATGAAATAATCATGCACACTAAACAGACTCTCATTCTCTGGTGTTGTGAGAAAGATACTTTTCGTTCTTTGGACAGTACGCTAATAATGCAAAACTGGGAAATTGTTCTTCATATGTAACCTGGTCTGCTGTGACTAGTTTTGTATTTGGTTAATTTTCTTTTAATATAACCTTTTCATTCTCAAAAAAAAAAGTCCGCGTCGACGGCGCCAAAAACTGATGTAGTTTTACAGTGGTAAGAAAAGGGTTTGATTCTCGGACTTGGGAAGTTGTTGATTTTAGACTTACTTAAATAAAATACTAAAAATAGCAAAAAATATGAAAGAGAAGGTAACAAGAGTAAGAGTTACTAGGACTCGGGATTTCACTGTTTCTCATATTCATGTAGTTCGGAAATTAATCCTAGGATAATTATGGCTCAAATAATAAAATTTATTAACTCTTAATATTTTCCAAGATAGATTTTTGAAAGCAATAACTGTAAATCTAAAGCATGGGACATCAAATCATTAAAGCTAAGCATGACCCATCAATTCAAATGACAATCATTCAATAAAAATCCTCAAACAATTAATAAACAATGCAAAAAGTAAATAAACAATTAATTCAAGTTACCACATATATGAAATCCAACTTCCTCCTTTGTCTCAGTGATGGGGTTTAGCTCATCTTGGTAGAAACATACTCAAAAGAATTTTTCATTGCTCAAAAAGGTGTTTTATTGAGGAAATATGAGAAAAAGAATAAAAGCAGCTCAGCTGCAACGTCTATAGTTATTGCAGATTGAGTGTTACAGAGATAATAAGACTGTTGTTTACGAATATTTATTCTATTATTGATATGCGACGGTACTATGCGACTGACTTTGACATGCCTTTGTTCTTCGTCTTCTTCTTCCCTGAACCAGCAGAGAAACTTCTCTGCACTTCTTATTCTCGGCTCTGCAGCCTCTCCTAACTACCCACAACTCTCGACAACCTTTTATGACTTCCACCAAGTCTATTTATTACACAAAAGGTTGATTTAATCTCCACGAAATTTCCAAAATATGATTTTCTTTTCTCGGAAGTATATTTCTCCAAAAATAGATTATCGGTGGTTTTTATTTCCTGATTTATTTTCCTCCACGTCTCTGTTTTGTTGCAACTCTTTACAGGCTTGTAATAAAATCTCCAGAGAAGATTTTCTTTCAATCTCTACACGTAACTGCCAAATATCGAAACCGTGATATTCTCGCTTTCTTGATTTATCGAGAATCAATCTAACTATCTCTTCCTTTTTTACGCGACGAAATCAACTACCTTCCCTGTATAAGCATGAGCATTCAATACCAATCCAACTGCACGTGAGAACTCGAGTAGATTTCGTCCAAAACCAAAACAGAAAGTTCTCCGGTGAGTTTTGTTCTTCTCCCTATTTATCGAGATTTGATGATAAATGTTTTTATTTACGATCCAAAATCAATTACCAACCCTGGTCCAATATAATAGGCCCATATTAGTCCATATCACAGACCCGCCAAAATTCAATGTTTGAACGAAGGTGAAGAATGGGTGTCCCCCTATCCAGCGCTAGACTCCCTTTAGCACTTTGGGTGAAAATAGTAAATCTAGGGTGCAGATAGCGGTGGGTGTCCTTTAGTAATTAAAGTGCCCTTATCCAACTGAGGGGTGGCTTTAGTAGATGTCATCTGGAGATGCCTTTAGCAACTTTTCGAGCCGAATTTTCCAAAAATGTTTATTTCCCAAAAATACCTGCAAATACACAAAACACCATAATAAGTACAAAAAATGGGTACTAACAATATACAAAATCGAGAATAAAATGGACACATAAATGCGTCTATCATCGAGGTTGACGGAAAAGCAATCAGTAAGGGCTTCGATAATAACATTTATTGGGAGGATATCTTCAAATTGACAAAAACTTTATTCGGTTGGAATCAGGTTTAGACGAAGTCTATGCTTGTGATGAAGGATGGTAATCTAAGTAAGAAGTTTAATCTGAAGAAGTTGAGGGACACATTCTCTAGGACCAAGAAAATATATGATAAGGAAGGAAGGGTGGACTTGGTGCGAATCAATGCTACCGTATCAGCTTATCTTCTTACGTCCTGGGAAAATGTATCTTCCCCGAAAATTCCGGAAGCTTGGTCGACACCATGTATATGGAACTATTGGATCCCTTAGATAAAATGCATAAGTATTCTTGGGGTACTGCGGTGGTCACCTTCTTGAACAATGAGTTGACAAAGGCTTTAAGGGCACTCACTGCGCAAGTTAACGGAAATATATGTCTCTTCTAAGTAATTTTTTTTTGTGTAAACCATTTATATTTTCAAAATGCTTATAATGTAAGATTCTTGCTAAACTTTGTGTTTGCATAAGTTTGGATATATGAGCACTTCCCTACTTTGGTGAAATCCAACTCCTACGTCAAAGTGAATGACAATCTTACGATTGATAAGTCAAGAGGACAAAGATACAGTTTTAAGGGTGCTCAGGATAAGGATATGTCGCAGCAGCTTATCAACGTGCGAATCAACTTGGACAAATTGACTGCAGATGAGGTAATATTTGATCCATATCGAGATTCTAGAAATCAAGTTTTAATCCAAAGGAGAGATGATGTTGTATTAAACTACGGTCCCTTGTTGTTCTCCCATGGATTTTCAATATACGATCCATATCGGGTAATGCGATAATTGGGTTACGTCCAATAAGAACCATATTTTGATGCTAAACCATTCTTTAAAGTAGTAAGGGAGGAGTGCAGCACGTCTCAAAAATGTATTGGCGTCAGTTATGCTCCAGCTCCAGTTAACGATCATTGGAACGGAAGACGTGACCGCAAAATCGATACGAGTCTTTTGGACGAGATGACCGAAGGTCATGAAGATGTTGAGAAATACATGATGTGGTAATTGGAATGGGCTCGTCCTACTGTGATTAGGGAATAGACTGTTGAACAGTTGGATCGTAAGAGGAAGATGGCAGCGAAAGACCCATCAACAAGTCTTAAGTTTTTTGTAAGTATTTTAGAGTTGCTCTTACTATTTTAAGATTATATTATCAAATGATTCTATTAATTGTTTGTTGTTTAATTGAAAATATAAGGAATATTTGAAGACCTTTGTGAAGGCGTTGTGTTGCGCGAGAGAAAGAGGAGAGCCTTTGTCGATTGAAGAGCAAACCAAGCACATTCACTATGTTAGCAATTTTGACAACGAGGATGCATATGAATTGTTAAAGCAAGCTGATGCTGAAGTAAAGAGGGAAGAAAAATCTAGGAGGGAAGCACAAGCCAAGATGAATGCTGACAAAAAAAGGGCTCATTCCCATGGTGATGGTAGTGGTAGTGGTAGTGGTAGTGGTGGTGGTCGTGATAATGCTAAACGGGGTCATGGTCGTGGTCGTGATAATGCTAAACGGGGTCGTGGTCGTGGTCGTGGTGGTGAATGAATGCATTTCTAGTTCATTTATTTATGTTATGGTAGACAAATATAGAGTTTAATGGTTAGACATATATTTTTTTAAGGTTTATGGGACATGTTTTCGTATTTTGGACAAAAAATGTTGGATTTCTAGTTGTTGAATGAATGGTTTGTTTAGCTATGTAAAGTATCAATCATTCCGCCGGAATGGTTTTGTTAAGTTACATTTTCGACTAAACCAGGGCCGTCAAAGTTATGAACTGACAGACTGCCGCCCCTGACAGCTTCAATGGTGTAGTTACCAGGGTTGACAAGGTAAGCAGTTTAATACCATCCCGGTTGTTGTACATCCGGCAAGGTATTAAATCATAGACCCTGCCGACTATGTGTTGCAGAAAACACCTTCTCCTAATGCCTAAAATCATACTAAGGTCGGCATGGTTATAAATCACGATCCTACCGGCTATATAATTACCGGCACACTAATATCCATATACCTTCCCGACTGTTACACAGAAGAAAGGCAACTCCTGATGCTTAAAATCATACAAAGGTCGGCATGGTAATGCAATTACGACCCAGCCGGTCATACTTAGTCGGCCTGTTTGGGAAACAAAAACCTAGCCGGCGAATTCAAAATTCAAATTATTGCAAGTACAAGTGCATTGATTGACTACCATAACGGACAAATTCGGGCATAATCCTATAAATACATTACTTCTCTCTACAAAATAACACACAACTATTTGCATATACTCTCCAAAGCTCATATCATCATACACTCCATCTAACTCACCCAATAGCTCTCTACATACAACAATGTCATCATTTGATTCAAATGAAGATTTGGCAATCACCAAAGCTTCGTACGCGGAAACTCGAGTTAGAAGGAAGTCCTCCATAAGGGTGGATTCCGTAACCTTTTGGGCTAGGGTACATAACAAATATAGGCAAGAGTTTGGGAATCCAAATGGAAGAAGTGTTCAAAAAATCCACGCCAGGCACCTAGTCATCGAAAAAGCGATACTTGCCTTTTTGGCTATCCAAAAACCGATTTTGAACGCTAGCCACTTTCGATTGTCCATTGAACAATTTGTAAGTATTTTTGTGGTTTATTTTTTGTGATCCATGTTGTTTGATCTTCCAACTAAACACCACTAACAAAGTAATTTGTGTTTTGTTTTTATAGCATGAAGTCGTGAAAGCGCGCTACTTGGAGGAAAAGGGGGAAGCATTCGCATTCGATGCAATCTATCAATTCATGGTATCCAAAATTCTCGATTATGCTCCGGACCTCATGTCGGCTAAATGGGACTCGGATTCCTTCGGCGAATATTGATGGATTTAGTGTAGGTTTTGTGGGTAGATCTATATGTAAACCCTCACGAGACTATAACTCGTCCACTAGGGTCGCTTAGGGGTTCAAAGGCTTGATGCACATGCTAAGTGCATTCGTTATTCCGTCGACAAGGATTTAGATTTTATGTTTCAATCAATGTAGTAACCAAAATTGCATGAATAAAGTGAATTACATCTTCCCATATTCTGTTTTCTGTTGGGTATAACTACAGGTCGTCAAGGTTACAATTCCGACTTTTCAACAGCCGGCAATGTAAGAAATTATTAGCATGCCGACTATAAGTCAGCCGGCAATGTTACAAATTATTTGCATGCCGACCATAATATATCTGTCCAAGATAGTCGGCATATTCTTCATTCAAAGACCCTTCCGACCTACAAATAGTCGTCTTTTTCTTCATCCGCGGACCATGCCGGCTAGACTTAGTGGACACTTTATTCAAACTTCAACCATGCCAGCGGAACTTAGTCGGCACCTTATTCAAACGTCGACCTTGACGACTTTTAACATTTTTAAAACCAAAATTTTTGATCGAAATTGAACTCATAACACAAACAAAAGGTTTAATCTACTGAATTCAGAATTTTAATATTTTAATCTAAACTCAATTAATTAACCTAATCATAATTTTTAGTGTTAATTAAACAAGGGTATATTAGCCATTTAGAAAATACATGGTTAAGGGGTGGCCTATTTTACTTTAAAATGGCCCAGGTTTTGTCTCATTAGGTATACCCTAATTAATCTAGGTATACCCCAATCAAGTCAGGTTTTATTTCTATCTTTCATATTTTGATTTTAAGTTATGCCCTAATTTTAATTCAGATCTATTGATTTCTTGAGTATTCTTTGTTTTTTTTGTTTCAATCATGAGTTTATAAAAACTTATTGGTTGTTGTTAGTGTAGGACCAGAATATCGCCATGATATTACTCTTGCGAGATTAAAAACACTTCTGCGAACATCACCGCGAGTTATTCAACAACACTTCACGTGTGCCACAGAATGATTTGAAGAATGACGTAATAGCTGGCGAATGAAGAAACACGGGAAGAGCGTGATTATCCTACGATGGTCACGACGCTTGCGAGAATAGACATTATAACTACTGCGATAATATCGCGAGTCAGATCCGAAATTAAAGGACAGATTAGATGTCATCCACTATGTAACTATCCTATATAAAGAGACCCAGTAGATTCAGAAAGGAGATGGATATATTTTTTGAGTGTTGAGAAAGTCTTGAGGAGAGCGAAAATTCAAGAGAGCGGTTGTATTCTTGATTTCTTCCATTTCTTGTAAACATTTCTGAGAATCAAATAATAAAGTGTTTTTTTCAATCTTCAAATATGTCTTAATTACAGTAAATCTTATCAAGGGTGTAGTGTAGGATTTCCTGCAACTACATTTTGGCGCCCGAAACAGGGATTGAAAGTTGAAAATTATATGAAAAAACAAGATTAAAGATCAATATTCGAGTTAAGAAGATAATTGAACAAATTGGTGAAGCAGTTGAAGAAAAAATAATTGAAGCAAAGGAGGATTACAGGGAAGTTGGAGTGCAATATGATAACAAAAACAATGATCAACCAATTCCATGAAAATATTAGAGGAAAGATTCATAAACGAGATTTTGAAGGAAAACGAATTATGACGGTGGAGAAAATATCACCTATGAAGGATTGGGAAAAGCAAGAAATCACATTCACAGTAGCAGAAATACCAAAAGAAAATTTGGATCATACATCTCTATTGGTAATCACGGTATCTACTATGCGAGTGAAGAAGAAAAAATCAACAAGATCTGCAGAAGAATGGGCCGTGAATAGAACTTTGGTGGACGCATGAAGTTCTATAGATATTATATTCTATCATACATTTAAGAAAATGGGATATAAGGATGAAGAGATGTCTTGTTCAAATTATCACATTCATGGTTTTGGAAAATCTATAACAAAACTTAAAGGCGAAATAATGGTACGAATTCCGCTAGGAGATATTGAAACACAAGTAACATTATGTGTGGTGGATGTGGAGGCACCATATAACATGATATTGGGAAACCATGGATACATGCAATCAAGGATGTAGCATCAACATTACATCAATGCATTAAATTTCCTATGCCTAGTGGAATTGGAGAAATTAGAGGAGATATTGATCTTGCGAAGCTGTGTTATCGAATTGAAGTGAGAAATTATGAAGAGCGTCCAAAACTGCGAAAAGCTCGCAGAAAATTGGCAAAAGAGGCAAAGAAAGAAGAAGAATTTAAAGTTTGCATGATAAGAGAAAGAGAAGGAAAAGGAATACCCAGCGAGATCTCGCAATAAGATGATGAGCCCGCGAGAGTCATGGAAACACCAACACCAATGGGAGAACCTGAGGCCAGCTACACCGAAGCAGAACCAACAAAGGAAGTAAATGTTAGAAGTGAAGAAGAACCTAAAATGTTGAAAATTGGAACTAAAATGTGTGCAGATGAAGAAGAACAAACCATAAATCTCTTGCGAGAGTATAAGGATATTTTCGCATGGAGTATGGATGAGATGCCTGGAATAGATCCATCATTTGCATGTCATAAGTTAGAAATTAACAAAGATGTGAGACCATTCAAGCCAAGGATAAGGAAAATCACAACAACTTATCACTCAAAAATAGAAGAGGAGTTATAGAAAATGCTTGACGCTGCAATTATAAGACAAGCAAAATACCCGGAATGGATCGCAAATATGGTAGTGGTTCCAAAGAAAAATAAGGGGATCAGAATTTGTTTAGACTTTACTGACTTAAACAAAGCTTTCCCTAAAGATAGTTTTCCATTACAAGATATTCCTCAAATGGTTGAATCAGCAGCAAGAAATAATAGAATATCTTCATTAGATGGGTATAAAGGTTATAACCAGATTCCTCTTGCTGAAGAATATCAAGAGCATGCCGCATTTTTTGCTCCAAGAGGACTATATTGTTACACAAAAATTCCTTTTGGGTTACGAAATGCTGGTGCAACGTATCAAAGAATGGTGGAGAAGGTATTCCCAAAGTGGATACACAAAACATTAGAGGTGTATGTAGATGACATGTTAATAAAGAGTAAATAAGCTAAGAACCATGTGCAATATTTTAAGGAGATTTTTGATCAAATGTGACTCTTTAACATCAAGGTGAATCCTGAGAAATGCATTTTTGGAGTAGCATCAGGGAAATTTTTAGGTTATATTGTGTCAAAAGAAGGAATTCAAGTTGATCCATAGAAAGTACATGCAATTCGCGATATGCCAACACCAGCAACAGTGAAAGATGTACAGAAGTTGAATGGGCTCTTAGCCTCGCTAGGAAGATTTATCTCACGATCTTCAGATAAATGCAAGCATTTCTTTAATATACTCAGGAAGGGTACAAAATTCAAGTGGACCGATGAATGTGAGAAGGCCTTTCAAGGAGTTAAAGAATATCTAATGAACATATCTATTTTACAGAAAGCAGAGCCAGGTTAAGAATTATTGATTTATCTTGCGACAACATCGCACGCATTAAGTGAAGTATTCCAGCATGGTTGGCTTCTGATAATGGAAAACAATTTGAAGGACAAAACATAGAGTTGTTACTCAATGTATTTAAGATAAGATGTGGAAAATCTACTCCATTATACCCACAAGATAATGGTCAGGCTGAAGCAACTAATAAGATAATCGCAGACATCTTAAAAAAGAAGTTAGAAGGGTACCATAAAGCATGGTGTCAACAGGTACATAATGCAGTCTGGGATTACAACACAACCAAGAGAGAGGCAACTGGGATGTCACCTTTTTGTTTAACATATGGTGTTGAAGCAGTACTACCAACAGAAGTTGATATTCCTACAACAAAAAGAGAGGTTTGGGAGAAGAATCTTAATGCTAGCATGATTCTAAGAGAACTTGATGAATTAGAAGAGAAGAGAGAAAAAGCTTTACAATATATGGAAAATTATCAGCGAAAGAACGTGAGTTTCAACCAAGCGATTTAGTTATGCGAGAAACACCAGAATACCAGCGAGAACGTGGTGGAAAATTGGCGAGAAAATGGGATGGACCGTATATCATTAAAGAGATAGTTAGAATAGAGGCATACAAAGTTGGTGGACCTGTATGAGTAGATGTTGGTCAAAGACTTGGTATACCATGGAACATATTATATTTAAAAAGATATTATCAGTAATAAATTTTTAATGAAACAAAGAGGAAATGGGAAAAACAAATTTTTACAGCTGCGAGATTATTCGCAAGATTATTCAAGATTACATAAAGAATGAAAGATTGTGATATACGCAAAAGAAACAAAGAACGGGAAGAACCTTTATGGCGTACACCCTAGTTCGCGAATACAATTTCACAAGAGGCAAATGTAAGACCTAAAGTACGTCATATTAGGGGGTATCTCTTTGCGTGGCTCAGGGATAAGGTTATACCACTACTGGAACCTGAGACACGGAGACTGGGGTCCATCTCTTTGAGATACCTATCCAGGAGAGATACTTTGGATTTCCAACTATATAAGGTTATACCTTGGTTGGACGACCGAGGGTCTCTTCTAAGGGGTGCAGAGTATGACCAAGGCGCCGAGGTACATGGTTGAGCCAAGTATGCCTGGGATGGACGAACCTACCATAGATATTCTTGGCAAGTCTTGGCTATGATGCACTCGGCCTCAAGAAAATCCCACTTAGGGTGCAGTCTCGTAACTATAAGCCATATAGGTATAAAGGATAAGAGGCTGAGAAAACAACTGGTTGTTATTAAGACTGTATGGGAAGAGCTAGTCTTGTATGGCCTATGTACCCTCCTTGAAGGGACAACCAGGGGGGAGTAAGGGCGGCACCCTCCATTAGGGAGATGATAAGTATATTAAGACGGCAATGTCATGGGGCTTTATGTTTGCAAGAACATTTAGGCATGTCATATTGTCGCGTGACAAATACAGAGGTAACAATCCATAAGAAAAAGTTAAGATGAGATCAATGAGTTTTTACATGAAAGTGTAAAGACGTCATGCGATTTCATCGCAAGACGGCTATGTCATGGGGCTTTGTTCTCGCAAGGGAACTTAAACCTGTCATATAGTTGCAGAGAATTGATAAAATACAAGAGCTAAGGCAATAACAATGGGTCTCTACATGCGAATGTAAGGACTTCCTGCGATTTTGTCACAGAAAAAAACGTGGCAAATTAAGACCTTTAATTAGAAAGGCAAAATAAGACCACAAGAATAACCCTATCCATTAACTATTTCATTTTTCAAAGATGCAGGAGATATTTGTTCATTCCAAGAAAGATAATGAGGGGCAAGTATGGGAATTGATAAATAAAATACCATTATCTTTCTCGCAGAATATTGAGAAGAACAAAAACTTAATAGAACTCCAAAATGAGTTTTAAAATTGAAAAAGGTTACATCATTCGCAAGAAAGAGAACTAAAAGAAAGCAAAAACAAAATTCAAGCATTATCTTTGCCAGAGTTATTAGCCTCGCCAACATTCTTCTCATGATCAGTTTGAATTTCTTCTTCATTTGATGACTCATTAACAGTTGTTCCATCGCCAATAGATATTTTAGTAAGAGGAGATTTTTCTTTATCCGCCGAATTTTCCTGAGAAACATCTTCTTCATCACTTATATACTCTAGATCACTAGCCATGGGAAGAGGAATTTCATCATCATCTACTTCCAGAGGATTGACTGATACATGGGAGAGAGCGTTGGATATTAAGATATCATTCACGAGAACTTCAACACTAAGATGAACTTTGCGAAGGAAGCATATGTCGCGATTCCTAATTTCCATGTTCTTATAGTATTCAAGATAGTCATATCTTCTTTCTGCACGATCGCGAGATTTGACATAATTGGCTAGAAGTTCACCATTTTCTTTGCGGACTGAAGCAAGTTTATCAGCCAAGTTAGAAATGGTGGTTTGAAGACTTTCTCGATTCTCGAGAAAAATAGATAAGCGAGAAAAAATTGACATTTAAGATATTGCAAAAATATAGCAGAGAAATTTGAACAGAAAAGTTAACAATTAAGGCAGTCAAAATGACTACCTTCTCTTTGCGAAGATAAGTTTTGAATTAATGATAAGACATAACTCTCCCATTGGTTCATGGCATCATCAAATTTATCTCCAATTATGCACTTCAGGCGAGATTTTATACTTTCTTCTTTAGAAAGGAGATAAGCATTTTCTTTCTCCAATAAGTAATACGATTATTTTAATCGGGAGAAACGTTCTTTGAGATTACTAGCCTTTACACTTAGATCTATCCTACCCTGGATGAGTTTATCCTTCTCAGCTATTGATGATTCAGTTACTTCTTTGAGTTCTTCTTTCAATGAAGACAGAGATTTTTCTTGATTGTTACACACTTTCTGAAGAATACTTAAATGCTGCGAGGAGATCGATATCTTATTTGAGAAGCTGCGCTTTTCTTGAGATAATGTCTCATTTTCATATGATAAAGACTCTATCGCCAAATTAGCTTGGGTTAACAAATAAGAAAGACGAGTAACTTCGATATTTAACAGACTTTGCCTTTGTATTAGTTGGTTATTCTTATTGGTAAGATTATCTATTTGGTCGATAGAATATGAATGAAGGTTATCAAATCTATTATATTGGCCCATCCAAGAATCTTTCTCAACACGAGCTTCTTCAGCAATAGACTCAAATCGGAATCTCTCCAAGAATCGTGTCCGATTTACAACTAAATATATGAACCAATGGTTTAAAAGAGAATTAAGCACAGAAAAAATGAGAATTTACTAAAATAGAAAAACCAAGAGATAAAAGAAGGAAAAATATACCTTTTAGTTCCTCATTCTTATTGCGAAGATTCTCGCAATTCAGTAAAGAGTTGCGAAGCTCGTGCTGAAGAGTATTGCATTCTGAAGTCTTAACCCGAAGACTTTCTTTTAAAATTTCAATTTCGTTTTCTAGAGATGTCTTCGCAGCCGTTTTTTCAGAACCAAAATACTTGCTTAAAAATTCGCAGACGCCACGCTTGATAGGATTAATGGAGGATTTTCTAGTTTCATCCAAAATGTCAAATAAGACTCTAAAGTCAACGTCTACATCAATTGAAGATTCTCTAACGGGGGGAGAGATGTAGGTGGTGAAGTGGTAACAATGGCGAGTTGGAGGTTTGAATTATTTGTGTCATCAGGAGGGAGAGTGTCTGGAAAGGTCACATTTGGAAGTGAAAATGAATCAACTTGAGAAGTGACTATAGTATAAGAAGAAGGAACTTCATTCGAAATAATATGGGGAGTTTCACTTATGAGAGGGTTAATTGAGGAAGGAGTATTGGGAGTGACATCATCGCAAGCAAAAGGTTGGTGCACGACTTGCGATGCTACATGAGTGGATTTTGAAGAAGATAATGAGGGAATAGTAATTTCATATTCAATGGGTTTAATCTTGCGAGATCGCTTGCGAGGTTCAACAACATTCTCATCATCCTGCGAATAATAAGCTAGATAAGAAACAGAGACAACAATATTGTTATTAAGAAAACAAGTGTTTCTTACTACCTTATGATTCGCACGATTCCTCTTCTTTTCAGCCAGTTTCTATTGCGAATTTTTGAGAAGATTCAGGTTTTGAGATACAGGTTGCACGTTAGAAGTAGTTTCACTGAAAAGAAGACACAATATGGGAATTATGAAAAATCAAATAGAAGAGATCAAATAAAATAGATAAACACAGTTTAGACAAGCAGAATCGAATTTAATAATGATAGAAAAGGATGTTTATACCTTTGAGACTCCATTAGAACAGTAGCAGATGAACATGTGAAAGAAGAAAAATTGCAGACGGGAAAGTTTACAGAGAAGAGAATGGATGATGAAGATGAAGAAGTAAAAGAAAAAGAATATTTCTTAACAAGTTATCTCTTTTATAGACAGAAGAGGGGTAACCGGGTAATAAAGGATTAACCGGTTAAAGAGGAGCATTCGACACGTATAAGCGGTCATACCTAATTTATAGGGTTTTGTCGGAGAAAAGAGATGAAAAACTAGATAGCTGCGGCATTTTAATTCTCATAGTCTTTCCTTCTTCGCATAAAAGACATGAGAAGGGGAAAGATGTAGGACTAGAATATCTCCATGATATTACTCTTGCGAGATTAACAAAACTTCTGCGAACATCACCGCGAGTTCTTCAACAACACTTCACGAGTGCCACAGAATGATTTGAAGAATGACGTAATAGATGACGAATGAAGAAACACGGGAAGAGCGTGATTATCCTACGATGGTCACGACGCTTACGAGAATAGACATTATAACTACTGCGATAATATTGCGAGTTAGATCCGAAATTAAAGGAAAGATTAGTTGTCATCCATTATGTAACTATCCTATATAAAGAGACCCAGTAGATTCAGAAAGGAGAGAGATGTATTTTTTGAGTGTTGAGAAAGTATTGAGGAGAGAGAAAATTCAAGAGAGCGGTTGTATTCTTGATTTCTTCCATTTCTTGTAAACATTTCTGAGAATCAAATAATAAAGTGTTGTTTTTAATCTTCAAATATGTCTTAATTACAGTAAATTCTTATCAAGGGTGTAGTGTAGGATTTCCTGCAACTACAGTTAGTGTTATACATCTAACCCTCTGATTGTTTTGATTTTTTCAAGTTTTTCTCCTTGTTTTTTTCATTTTAGGTCATGAGCTAATGGAGATGCATCCATACGGTTCCTGAGACTACATCATGAGATTCGATGAATCAATAGAGATATGGGACAAGATAGGTTTAGTTTGGTTTATTGGGTATGGGTCTCTAAATCTTCTTTCTATTTTCATGATATCTCTCATCAGATATAAATCTTTCTTTAAGTAAGATATGAAGTATAGTCATTCAAAGGATTTGGGGGCTTTTGAGATCCTACTCTGTGTAGGGATTTGATGATATTCGATTTATATAAAGATTCCTTCTCTATTTAAAGATAAATTTCAGAAGTTTTTTTGTATTGGTGATGTTAAATCTGCTTTAATGATGTGAAGTCATTTCTTAATGATGATTATAGTGAGACTGTTAGATAGACTAGTAGGAGCAGCAAACTCAAGATTCTTCCATGTTAATCATGAGTTTATAAATCTATGTTGGTGTTAATCATGTTAACCAAAAATAAGAGTCAATTCTAATTCAAGTGCAAAACTTAGATTTACGGGAATGAATAAAAAGGTAATTCATAATTCTTCTGAAACAAATAAAGGAAATATCTGGTTATTATGGAGTGCATCAATAAAAGAACCAGTTGTGATATCCAGTACAAAGCAAGCAACAACAGTGGATGTAGGAGGGTATGTAATAACAAGTGTTCATGCAGATTCTCTAACAATAAGAAGAAGAGCTTTATGGGAATACTTAGAAACCATTTCTTCATTAAATAAACCATGGATGCTAATTGGGGACTTCAATGCAGTCTTATCTATGGAAGAAAAAAAAGGGGTAAGGAAGCCATTAACTTCAGCAATGATTGGTTTCAACAATTGCATTCAAAATTGTGAAATGATACAAGCTCCAAAGACATGACTAAACTTCTCTTGGTGTAACAATATAGAAGGGAAGAGAGAATAGTATGTAATCTGGACAGAGCTTTTTATAATGTCAAATGTCTAGAAGTGTTTCCAAGTTGGGGTTATAAGGTTGGAACTAGAGTCACATCTGATCATAGTCCACTTTTTGGTGCATCTGCATCAATTCCAAAACCAGCAAATGTTCCTTTCAGAGCTCTGCAGGTATGGTCATCACATGAGGGATTCAAAAAAGTTATTGAAGAAGCATGGAAAATTGAAGTGAGGGGAAATCCAGGTTTCATATATATTACAAAATTGAAGAACCTCAAGAAGATATTAAAGCAATGGAACTGGAATGTGTTTGGAGATGTAAGCAAGAAAATGAAACAAGCAGATGAGGAAGTTATGAAACTCTGTCTTATCTCAGATCAAAATCCCACCAACATAGATTTACTAAATCAGCTGGTTGCAGCTATAGGGGTCCAAGAAATAATAACACAACAACACCAAGAAATTGAAAGACAAAATCAAGAGTTAAATGGCTTAAGTATGGAGCAGCAAACTCAAGATTCTTCCATGTTAACATGAAGCTAAGACAAATGCATAATGCCATAGTGGAACTGGAAAATGAAGAGGGAGAGATAATTTCAACACAACAAGGCATAACTGATATACTAGTGAAGTATTTTGAAACAAAATTCAAATATAAAATTGTTCAGATGTTTGAGAAATTTTTTGATTCAGTTCCTCAAGTAATTCTTAATGAAGACAATGAAAGATTAGAAGCTATTCCTTGAGAAGAAGAAATAAAAAAAGCAGTTTTTTATCTTGATCCAGAGAGCTCTCCTGGACCAGATGGCTTTGGAGGATGGTTCTACAAATTGGCCTGTGATATTATCAGTAAAGCTTTTATAAGAGCAGTTTAATATTGTTGGGAAAAAGAATTCATCCCAACAGTTATGAATGCTAAGTTTATAATGCTTCTCCCTAAAGTTAAGAATGCAAGAAAAGCTAATCAATTTAGACCAATTGGTCTAATGAATTTTTTCTTCAAGGTATTTACCAAAATTATCACTACTAGATTAAGTTTAGTAGTACAGAAGTTGGTCTCTCCACAGCAAGGAGCATTTATCAAAGGTAGGAATATTTAAGGCCAAATAGTCATAGCATCTGAAATGATAAATGAACTGGATTCAAAAATAAGAGGAGGTAATGTGGGATTAAAACTAGACATTTCCCATGCTTATGAATCACTTAGCTGGGAGTTTCTCTTCCAGGCATTAAAAGATTTTGGCTTCTCTAAAAAATTTGTTAAATGGATTCATATTTTGCTTCAGTCAGCTAAAATATCAATACTTGTTAATGGTGGTCCATTTGGATACTTTGATGTTAGCAGGGGATTAAGGCAGGGAGACCCTCTCTCCCCAATGTTATTTTTGATTGCTGAAGATGTGTGAGCAGAAAACTATCTTCAATGGTGATGTCAGGTGATTTACTGCCCATGGTTCAAATAAATGGAGTACACCCAACTCATATCATTGTTTGCATATGATATATTCTTGTTCTGTAATGGAGATAAAATAAATTTGAGAAAACTACTCTTGCTTCTTGAAGAATATCAGCATGCATCAGGGAAAGAAATTAACTTCTTAAAGAGCAAATGCTTTGTAGGAGGTACAAGTAACACAAGAAAGAATTAGTTAGCTGCAGATTATGGTATGCCACTAGCTGAATTCTTTGACAAATACCTAGGAGTTATGTTAATGCCATGATTAATAATATCAAACCATGTATGGGGGTGTATGGAAATGCTTCAAGAAAATTTATCTGGCTGGAAAGGAAAAATGCTCTCATATCAAGAAAGGTTAGTACTGGGGAAATTTGTGTTATGTATTATTCCTATTTTCAACATGTCAGTTTACAAATGGCCAAGAAAAGTGCTCAGAGAAAGTGAGAAAATAATAAGAAACTTTTTATGGTCTGGAGACCCATCAGTGAGTAAGAAAATAACTTTGAAGTGGGAAAAAACTTGTTCTCCATTAGCAGAAGGTGGGTTGGGTATTAGACAACTTGAAGTAATTAATAAAGCTATGTTTATGAAACTGTGTTGGAAGATTCAAAATGGTAGTGATGAATGGGCTAAATTATTTCAAGGCAAGTTCCAAGATAAAAATGGAAACTAAATAGATTATTATAAAAAGTCATCCATCTAGCCAGGGATAAAATGGGTTGTTATTGATGTAGCTGAGAATACAAGATGGTTAGTGGGAGATGGAAACAACATTTCAGTTTGGAATGATAGTTGGGTGAAAGATAAACCTCTAAAAGATTTATTCCCAGAAAATCCTATAATTCTACTCAATCCAAATATGAAAGTGGGAAAGTTGATAAGGAATGGAGTTTGGAAGATTCCAGCAAGCTTCCTTAAATTTTTTGACACTGCAGAATTGCCAGTTTTGGAAAGCAATCAAGATAGAAGAATAAGGAGTGCTACTTCTACAGGAAAATTCACAGTTTCATCTGCTGTAGAATGTATTAGGAAAAAAGTTCAACATGTTCAGTGGGCAAAAGCAATCTGGCACAAGAGTATTCATCCCAATATATCAGGTAATGTTTGGAAGCTAATAAGAGGTGTTGTACCTACTGATGAAAAGATGAAGATAAAGAAATTTCAATTAGGTTCAAGATGCCCATTCTGCAAAAAAGTGGAAGAAAACTTGGATCATATACGTTGGTATTGTAACTTCAGTGAAATAATCTGGAGTTGGCTTGGAGGAATCTTCAAATTTATCAATCCTAAATCGATGGTAGAAGTACTTCAGTTAGCAAATCATACAAGTACAGCTATAAAAGAACTATAGAGAGTGGTAGCACTAATCACAATGAAGGAGATATGGTTCTTGAGAAATAAATAGTCTATGAGGAAGAGAAGATTACAATAGACTATGTGAAGCAAAGAATTCTCCACTTTACAAAAGAATGTGAAGTAAGAATGTCATGGAACATGTGGAACTCAGCCTATGACCTATAGATTCTCAAAGCATTTCAAATTAACTGTAGAAAAGTGAAGATAACAAGATTAATAGAGATATACTTTCATCTACCAAATGAGACATTCATTCTGATATGCTGTTATGGTGCCTCAAAAGGCAAACCCGGTGATGCTAGTTTTGGGTTTGTTTGCAGAAAATGGTATAGAGAATATCTATATGCAATGTCAGGTGGAATGGGGGTAGCCACTAACTTCATAGCAGAAATTTTTGAAGTGTTATGTGCAGGGGAGTGGGTTGTTAGCAATAACCTCTATAAATATGCTTCCAGACTGATTCCCAAGCAACAATAAAGGTTTTCCAGTCTAACACAGTCCCTTGGTGGAGTATAACAAGATGAAATAGCATCAAAATCTCACTTAAAGAATGGTACTTCTCTCATAGCTATAGGGAGATAAATACTTCAGCAGACTCAATGGCTAAGAGAGGGGCTAATCTAGCAAAAGGAGAAAGCAGGAGATATACCTCAAGGCCTAATTTCATGACTACAATGGAAATCCCAGGAAACCCTTATTATAGAACTTGCTAACATGTATTGGGCTATTTTGGTTGTTAAGCCCAAATATATTGGGATGTTTTGTATTAACTTTGGTTACTATCTTTGGTTTTAATGAAATTTATTATCAAGCAAAAAAAAAAAAAAGATTATCCTTTACGTTTACTGTATATTTGCCACACTCCTCTACATTATGCTTTACTTTTAAATTTGTTTTATCCAAGCTTAGAATTGGACATATAAATCATTGAGTGTAGTTAATTACCGTGCATATGCCTTTTAATTTAGAAGTGATTTATGGTTGTTGGTTTTTATGTCCAAACTATAAATTTAACTAAGCACGTTCGATTAGATTTTTGAAATAAAAGAAGTGCACACTTCACTCCTGAAATGACATGAATTTTTATGGTTGCCTATTCAAATTTTATAATTGTGTACTAATTAAATTTTCTTTATTTGTACTAAACTCTTACTTACTAGAAAAATGTATTCGTACTCGGTACATGGTTTGCCTGAACTCATTTAATCACCGTTATCATTTTGTTAATGACTCATTTATGTTTAGTAGGAGTTTTAAATTCTCATCTATATATTATATCTTTCCTTATTATGTTCAGTTTTTCTTTTGTTATCAATCTTTACGTTTCTGAGTGGCATGACCAGGGTTTGGGCTTGCTGGACGGGTTAAATCATACCCGTTAGAGGGGAAATTACCGGTCCGTCACAGTTTGGTATCAGAGAAGTTCATATTTACTTGGGACTGTGAGTTTTGTACTTACTTATTTTCCGGTGCCGTGTACTTGATTTTAAGACGTAAACAAAATGTTTTGGTTTGTATCGTCCAATGGTTTCATTTCGGTTTTGATTAATGAAAGGTTGTTTTCAGTTTTATCTAATTGCTTTGGGGATGGGGAAAACTATCTAGATACCGTGATATACATATCTTTAGTTGTGTTACCAATGTACATTACTAAATAGTTGTGAATCTAATACATTTTCTGTTTTGAAGATATCTCGGTATGCGAAATCTGTAGACTCGAGCTTTGTACGTAAGAAGAACCTGAACGAACCTTGAGAACAGTTTAGAACAATTGGTAGGTTCGATTGTAACTGTCGTTTATGTTTTAGAGATTGTGGCTACCGAGGACTATAAGAATTTTCTGGAAGTTAGGGAATATGAGTGGATATCGGTGAATCAGGCTACATTGTGTTGTGCTGAGAACATGGTCTGTTTTGTGATAGCGTGTGGAAATTGTGTATTCGTCAAGGTGAGAAATAGGAAGTGATAAGCCCTTCGATTCCATGAACGAGAAGACGAGACGAATCTGTAGAACGCATCGATTTTCTTGCCCATATTAGTGAGGCGAAGAAATTGTGGGTAACGGAAGGAGACGTCTTAGTGACCCATCACATGTAATCCCTTGGAGAGACTTGAAGCCCTTGCGATGATAACTACCCGAAGCTACTTCTAGGTATCCCTCTTAGTTTCTTCGTTTATTTTTGAATTTGGGGACCAAATTCTTTTTTTAGGAGTTGATGGTGTAACGACGCTAAAATCTCATTTTAGCTTTGGATCCGAACTCAACCCATTTGAGTGGGAAGTAAGAACTGGATAGCGTGTGCCTACGATCCTAATAATGGGATGCGTATAGTTGTGTGGTAAGTGCCCTAAAACCAGTGTTGTGTGCTTTTAGCAAAATAAATTATCCCTTAGTAGTATTAGGGTGTTTGATTAGTAGAAACTATAGAGAGCTCTAGAAACATTAAGCATGAAAGACACGTGGCTAAGGGAGAAATTTTTTTCAAAGCAACCTGGCGAGTGCTCTTTTTGGTAAAGTTGTTAAAGATATAGGTAGGGTTTATGGGTTTTCGGATAGACAGAAAGCAGTTTTTGAGTGTCTACAAGCAGCGCATGCGCAGGATTTTCTTCTCGCTATCCCGATTGACGGCCTTGGGCGAGAAGATGTCCCCCCTTGAGTATCGGTGCATCCTTAAATCTGAGGGTTAATGATCCCCTATACCCTTCGATTCTCGTTGCCCTACTTGTATTACAGTTTTGCCTAGACGCATATGGGGAACATCATTGCTTTGTAAGGTGGATCACGGTTTCAAATATAGACATGATCATGTGAGAGATATCTTATATGATGTATTATGGAGGGTCGTGGTATTTCGGCAAAGAAAGAGGCGTCGGTCAACTTTTTGACGGATCCTCTTGAAGGCGAGATCAACACTCGAGCGACGAGATGTTCTTATTTTTGGGTGGGCCAATGGAAAACATACGTGTGTTGATCTTGCGGGGTTTCTCCATTAGTAGGCATCGGGCAAGGCTCTTTCACGGTTGGACAAGCGGCTTTGAAAGCGCCTTGGGTAAGATAACGAAGCATGAAAAGGCTTGTATTGATAATGGACATGCTTTTATTCCCTTTGCCTTTGACACTTTTGGTATTTAGCTCCGGGAGCGGTTGGACTCTAGCGAGAGTTCAAAGAGTCATGCACAGTAATGTCATGACTCCCGATTCTAGAGAGTTTGTGTTTAAGAGGATAGGGTTTGCCATTCAAAAAGGGCTTGCGGCGCAGCTTGTTGCTCGCTTGCCTTCTATGTAATAACTCGTGAATCTGTTTCAATGTTTACAATTTCTATAAGGAATCAAATTAACCTAAACCCAGCAGCAATTGACTTTCTGTTTCTCTTTTATTTTTTCTGTTTCCCTTGCTGTGAAAACTTGACCAAAACCAAGAGAAAACAAATTTCATTCTCCATTGAAGATACTAATGATCATTCCATGGATTGTACTTCTCCGGTTCTTAAACGGCAGTTGAGGTAGGGGATATCTTCTCTTTTAGCTTTGATTTTCGAATATGCCGGTGACCTGTTGATGAAATGTTTGATTTAATATCTCTTTGGAAACTTGTGATTCTGAATTTCCAAGTATTGGGTACCTACTATTTCATTTAACTTGTTTTTATTCAAATTTGTAGCTGAGTTTCTTAGCCAAAGGAATGAACATGAAAAAGTCCCTTACTTTTGCCTGTTTGTCGTAATTGCCAAGAGTAACTTAAATTTGTTCCTCCCATATCTTGATTAATCTTTTATCTAACTTGGTTCATTTTCTGTACGGGTTAGTGTTTCATCTTATAAAAACATCTCATTTTGTGGGTTTGTGAGTACTTCCTTTGAATGTCCTCAACATGCAAGAAACTTGGATTAAAAGCTTACACTTCTTTTTTATTATTTGCTTATCGAACTACATCGAGGGTTTGTAAATGATTTTACAAAGAATAGAAATGATTTGCACCCATCTATATGCTAGTTTTCATCATATATTCAAGTATTGTTTTAGTTTTTGAAGTAGCTCAACAAATGTTTGTGAAAATGACCCAATGAACTTCCTAAGAATTGATTTTTATTTTCATGGCTTTTGAATTGGAATCTCCTTTCCAGCCCTGTAACTCAAAGGTTGAAGCCCTTGATTTGCTTTACACTCCCATCTTGAGTGTTTACAATCCATGTTTGCGCCACTTAATTTTGTAAATGCACTACCTTAAAATGCATGGCTTTAGTGACTTCATTTTGGTATAAGAATTGCATGTTTCTCCACTGCAATAGCACAGTTGTTCTCCTATGAAGTTTTTTTTTTATTATAAAAAGATCTTAGCCTTATTTTATTGTACTCTTTGATGCCTTGTCCATTTTAATCTTCATTCTTTTTCATGGAACGATAAAGATGGTCCAGACCTCCTTGTACCGTAGCTTTGCTTTTGTGATAGTTATCTTAAATTTTTGCATAAACGTTTTCAAAATGGTAAATGTTCCCTTGGTTTACTTATACCAATTTCAGTGTGCTCGATATTTCATTTCAAGATAGCTCTCTCTCGACAATTAGGACACACTTTTCTTTGTGGCCTACTGTTTTTATGTGAATTTTTCGTACTTTTGTGAGAATTATGATAATTGTTTCGCATACTGGTTTGGTAGACTTCAGTACTGATCATTCTCAGCGGTTTGAATTATTTTTATTGATCATGAATTTAATATATTATTTTGTGGTAAGTGATTCTCGTTCTCTTGCCAAGTTCTTATGCGATTGCTGCCAATACTTATATTTGTATAAGCTTTTGGTTATGGATTTAGGAGATCCTTCAGAATTTGGTTTGTGATATTTCCTTTGTGGAAATTGGATTCGGAAACTAGTGGACTCTACTTTAGGAATGTCGGGCCTCAGTGGCACCCCACCACCTCGGTGGCAACCCGGAAGATTGTTGTGGCAACGATGTCTGGTAACCAGAACTACCCTAACGATGACAGCTTACAAATGTTTATGAACAAATGCTTTACATTTACTTATGAATTTTCAGATTCTAGTTTTATGTTCTACTGATGCTTTAAGCTTTTGACATTTTATTTCTATATCTTTTGCCGCTCGATTATCGTTATATCCCCTACTGGGTTGCGGGCTCACCCCGTTTTGTTTTGTTTTCCCACAGATTTTGAGGAGATGTTGAGACGGTAAGCTAGGGAAGAGCATTGCGGCATAAGCGTGAGCAAAAATTGGTATTTTGCTTGTATGTCCAATATGTATATCACGGGGATCATCTGGGGTAGTCTTATGTTGCTTTTTTGACTTTGTTATATTTACATTTTGGTGGGATCTTTTGCAAAGTCTTTAAATAGTTTTTTTGGGAAATTTAGTTTCGTCGTTAGCGAAAGGGCTAATTTTTGGTGCATGTGAGTCAGCCTGTAAGATTCATTTTACCGTGATGTCATATAGACCTCAGTTTTCTACCCCTTTAGTTGAAGTTGACAGTGGCAGTAGATGTTTTTTAAATTGTTTTGTTTCACTTTGTTGAAAATGTACTGTGTTTAAACATCTTATAGATTATCCTTTACGTTTACTGTATATTTGTCACACTCCTCTACATTATGCTTTACTTTTAAATTTGTTTTATCCAAGCTTAGAATTGGACATATAAATCATTGAGTGTAGTTAATTACTGTATATATGCCTTTTAATTTAGAAGTGATTTATGGATGTTGGTTGAGTGTTGGTGGTTTTTATGTCCAAACTATAAATTTAACTAAGCCCGTCCGATTAGATTTTTGAAATAAAATAAGTGCACACTTCACTCCTGAAATGACATGAATGTTTATGGTTGCCTATTCAAATTTTATAATTGTGTATTAATTAAATTTTCTTTATTTGTACTAAACTCCTACTTACTAGAAAAATGTATCCGTACTCAGTACATGGTTTTCCTGAACTCATTTAATCACCCTTATCATTTTGTTGATGACTCATTTATATTTAGCAGGAGTTTTAAATTCTCATCTATATCTTATATATTTCCTTATTATGTTCAATTTTTCTTTTGTTATCAATCTTTTCGTTTCCGAGTGGCGTGAGCGGGGTTTGGCCTTGCTGGACGGGTTGAAATCATATCCGTTAGAGGGAAAATTACCGGTCTGTCACAGTACGTTTCATGAATAATACCTTGACGAAACTAGTTTCATCTTACAGATTAGTACGTTTCATGAATAATACCTTGACGAAACTAGTTTCATCTTACAGATTCTGACGAAAAAACAAGTTTGTTCAAGATGATACTGGTTTCGTCCTATAAATTCTGAAAAGTATCATCAGGATGTAACTTGTTTCATCTTCTATGTTATAACAAAAAATATATGTTTTCATCAGGATGTAATCGGTTTCATCCAACATATTCTAATATAAGATTACAGGGAAAGTAGTCAAAGTAGAGTATACAAATAAAAGTTTAAACAAACTGCATCAATAACTTTACTGTACTATAAGGCTATAAGCACCTTGCTACATTCCGCCTTGTAGAGTTTTCCTTCTTTGAGCGCACTTATCATATTCCAAAATTCTATCTTCTTCAGTTTTTCCACATGTTTGGCTGTGATTTCCAAACCTTACTTTGTAAACTCTTCATCAATTTCCTAACCATCTTTAAATCATTCATGTGCTTCATTCTTAATTTATTAACGGCCTTCACATCATGCCAACTCTTCATTCTTAATTCATTAACAAAAATTCCATCCACAATTCAATTTATCAATCATAGCTCATTTCATAATAACCATTGTAATCTTGGATGAAACAATATGCTTCACCGATTAAACCTAAATGAAACCAGTTTCATCCTAGTTTAAACATGGATGAAAACAAATTCTGCCCAATTTAAAACGCGATAAAACTAGTTTTATCCTAGTTTAAATTTGGATGAACACAAATTTAACTCGATTTAAAACATGATAAAACTGGTTTTATCCTAGTTTAAACTGGGATGATTTTTTTTTAACTCAATGTAAACCAAGATGATACCGGTTTCATCCTTGTTCAAATTGAACATAAACTCTCACACAAGGAGAAAATAAATTAAAATTGAATTCATCTGTAATTATTTTTTAATCACAATCAAACAACATTTTAAACCTAAATTTTATCCACATTTCATCATTTTTCCATCTAAAAAAGAAGTACATATCTATATCAAGGTCTAAACTAGGATAAATTCAGGTAGTTATGCGTATACACATGTGAAATTGATGAGTTCAGAAAGTAGAATCAAAAAAGGAATTAGGGTTAGGAAACTTACAATCCCTTATGTGTGAAATTTATAGAAGACAAAACCCTAGATATCTTAGTTTCGATAAAACCGGGGATAAAGATGGTGGTGGTGCTTGTGGTTTTCGTCGATAATGGTGGTGGTGATTGCATTTATTGTCGGTGATGGTGGTTGTAGTTCACGTTGTAGAGAAAGGGAGGAGGATGATGATGGAGGTGGTGCTGTCGATTTTTTTTTTTAATAGGAAATAAGAATTTTATTGAAGAACCAAAAAATTACAAGTTGTTTTTATCCTTCTGGATTAAAAGATTAACCCAGCTAGGCATAATTTCTGACCAACAAAAACAAACTGCTTGGGTTCTTGCATTCTTAGCTAGAGAGTCTGCAATGTGGTTTGCATCTCTATGAACATAAGTGCATACCTAGGAATCAAAAGATCTTAATAAAAATAAAGTATCTTGGACTAACTTAGAAGTAGTCCATTTTATTGATGTAGAACTTCCATTAACTGCAGCTATCACATTACAATCTCCCTCCTAGTGAATCCTTCTCCATCCATTCCTTAGTGCCCATTGTACTGCTTCTAAAAGGGATTGTGCCTCATCTTGTTCTGGATCAATAGCTAGATGTGCACCTCCTCACAGTCCATAGCTATTCCCTGCAAAATCTCTACATATTAGTCCCCAACATGAGAGTACTATTTTATCAATATATGAAGCATCAAAGTTTATTTTGAGGGTTCCTAAAATAGGAGTCTTCCAGAACTTGTATGTTATTATCACAGATCTGCTATTTTTATGTTGTAAGCTTTTAGCTCTTGTCCAGTCTCCCATCTACAAGATAATATTGTTACAATAGTGCTATGGAAATCCTTATTATCAAAAATTTTATCACATTTTGCTTTCCAAGTTAGCCATAAGACAAAACTAGAAATTTCATACAAACTGAAATCCTTGGGGACAGATAAGTTAACTTTCAAGAATAAACCACATATCCAGCTATGTAAATCTTTGTTTTGTAAACTGCTAGATAAGCTAATATTTATAGTGTCCCATGTGAGTCTGACTCTAGGGCAGTCAAAAAAGAGATGCTGCATAGTCTTAGAGTTGCTATTACAGAGGGCACAATTATTATCCTGGTATCTTGTGAACCTAGAAAGTCTAGATTTTGTAGCAATACAACCATGGAGGAATTTCCACATAAATTGTTGAATTCTTGGAGGTAATTTATATCTCCAAAAGGATTTCCAGCAATATCAAGATTGTTCTTAGTGGGTTTATCAACTAAACTACAGTAAAAACTCCATATATTAATAAACTCTATATATTAATAAAAAATCATGGTCCCAACTTGGGCCAGTTACAAATAGTAATAAACTCCATATTTTAATATTAATAGATTTTTCTAGTCCCACTTTAATGAATTTACCTCCATATATTAATAAAATCAACATAATAGGAAAATTATAGATCTTGTTACATCAAAATTTAAGATAAAGGAAAATATTTACTATACTTGTTTGAGAAAATGATGTAATTTTTTGGATTGTTATGGCATCTTTTGATTTGCATATGCGTAAGACCTTGTTGCTATGTGCACTATCTTGTTGAAGCCAAAACATTTCCAACTTGTTAAGCATGTTTAAATCTTCTTGGCATGAAACTTTTGGTATCTCCGTACTATCATCGTCGGGATTATCTCCCGCCGCTTCTTGTCTAATTTCATCGATTATTTATTCTTCGGTTAAAGCATATACGACTTGTTGCTCATTGGGATGATTAAGAAAGACGTCCATATCCATTCGATTAGTGTAGTGCAACCGTTCAATTTGATTACTCAATTCCTTAAATATTCTTTTATTTTTCCCACGTACTTCATTTGCAACCGACGATTCATCGACATTAGTGGTTCGAATTTTGCAGTGCTTAAAGCAATTTTCAATTGTGCGTGGCTTCACATCAATTGACCATGAAGCAACTGGCATTTACAATTCTATCAAAGATATCTATCTTTGATGGTTCCAAAACATGCTCTTCAATTCGTCTAAAAAACAAAAGATTAAACTTAAAAACAAATTATAGGATATATTATTCAATATGTTAAAGGATATTCAATATATAATAAAAGATATATTATTCATAAATGATATATATCCTTCACATAAAGGATAATTATTCAATATATGTACATACATTATCCAATATAATTTTACATACTTTGAATTAGCAAAAAAATCATTTTTTTGTATACCTCCCTATATTAATAAACTCTATATATTAATAATTTTGTAAAGTCCCAAGGTTATTAATATATGGAGTTTTTACTGTATCATTCAAAATAGAGATGTAAGCATATTTGATAGTAAAATTTCCATTACTAGAAGGCTCCCATCTTAGCTGATCCTTTCCTGCAATAGGGATTCTAAAATTAGTGATCTCAGTCACAGTATTTTCATCAAATAAGACATTCAAGATATCAGTTTTCCAGGTTTTAGAATCATGATCAATGAGTTGGCTCATAGTATTCATATTAGAAGAGTAGAATTGATTATATTCAAACATGTACACATACCTTGATTAGATTCAAACCTGAGTTGGCTCATAGTGGTTTATGCAATTTTGGAATCCAATTATCCTTCCAATTTTTTACTGAGGAGCCATCACATATTTCCCATATGTAATTTTTTCTAATTATATTCAAACATGTACACATACCTTGCCATATCTAGGATCCTTGTTTGATCACTGCATTAGTTAAAGTATTAGCACCATGAAAGTATTTTTTTCTCTCATAATAATAGCCCAAGGTTCTTCAGGATTAGTGATCATCCTCTAAGCAAGCTTAGTAAGAAGGGACAGATTTAGCAAGTTAGTTCTTCTAATATTTAGCCCTCCTAGTTCTTTAGGTAAAGCAAATGTCCCTCCAACCTTTAGGATAATATCCTTTTTCATTATCTTTTTTTCCCCACCAAAATTTCATTTGAATGCTGTCCATTTTAGTAGTAAGATCTTTAGGCATTGGGAAAACAACTAAGTGGTGACTAGCAAGACTACCTAAAACAGATTGAGTCATCAAAGTTTTACCAGGGCCAGCTAAGAAGATAGATTGCCATATATCAAGTCTACCTCCATAGTTGTCAAGCAGATGAACAAAATAGTCATATTTTCTTTTCTGAAGAAGAAGAGGGACTCCTAAATACTTCTCATTTAGGGACATTCTCCTGATTCTAAGTATATTAGCAATGTCATTCTTCACAACAGTTGGCACTTTACTACTGAAAGCTAAAGCAGATTTATCAAAATTAACTCCTGACCAGAGTATTTACTAAATTGTTCTATCAAATAGGAAAGAATCCTAGCATCCTTACTTCTATCCTTAATAAAGATTAGAAAATCATCAACAAAAAATAAGTGAGATATAGAAGGGCACCTGGTGTTTGCTTTATATCCATGAATCAATCCATTTTGTTCTGCTACTATCATGCTTCTAGAAAGGCATTCCATACAAAGGATGAATAGATAAGGTGTCAAATGGTCACCTTGTCTTAACCCTCTTTGAGGCAAATAAACATTACCTGGAGATCCATTAAGTAAAATAGAAGTAGAAACAGTTGTAATGCATTGTTCTATCATGCTGCACCAATCATTAGAAAAACCCAGTTTTTTGAAACAGTCAATAAGGAAACACCATTCTACTATGTCAAAAGCTTTTGACGTATCCAACTTTATAGCCACATAACCATCTCTAGATTTGGTTATTTTCATAGAATTGATTAGCTCATGAGCAATAATGATATTATCATGAATAGATCTACCAGACAAAAAAGCAGTTTGAGCAAGATAAAGAATTTTATGAATCACACTTTTGAGTCTAGAAGCAAGCAACTTAGAAATAATCTTGTAAGAGATATTGCATAAACTTATGGGTCTAAAGTCTATGGCAGACTTAGGGCAGGTAGTCTTAGGGATAAGAGATGTGAAATTGTGGTTTAACTGTTTTAAGAGATGATGTGAGTGAAAAAAAGGATTGAACCATTTTCACTACATCATTTCCAACAGTTTCCTACATAATCTGGTAGAAACCAGGAGGAAAACCATCTGGACCAGGAGATGTCCAAGGTTTCATCTCAAAAACAATTTTCCTGATCTCATCTGCATTAGGGACAACAATTAGCATATCATTATCATTATCATCAATTTTAGCTTGAATATTACTAAGATAATCTCTTGAACTAGGAGGATTAGAAGTCCTACTCATGTTGCTAAAATGTCTTAAAATTTCACATTCTATATCCTTTCTGTCATCAAGCCAAATGCCTAAATTGGATTGCAGAGAATCAATTTGGGTTTTTTGCCTTCTAAAATTGGCTTTTTGGTGAAAGTAAGCAGTGTTTCTATAATCTAATAAAAGAGAATCATCCTTACCTTTTTTCTTCCAGAAGTCAGCTTCAATATCATACCAATATTTCAACTTTTGAGTTAAATCCTCAACTCTGCTATTATTGTTTGAGTTTCTAACACTAGTGATGGAAGATAACTGAGATTCTAGATTGTAAATCTGGTTTTGAATATTACCATAGTGATGATAATTCCAGTTTCTGAGACCACTCTTAGTATTTTTAAGACAGCTAGAAAATTGAAAAGCAAAAGAACCATTAGTATGACATTTCCATTCAGGCTTAATAAGCTCAGAACAACTAGAGTCTCTAAACCAAGCCTTGTTAACTCTAAAAGGTTTTTTAGTATTCCTTCATTTTTACAAGTTAACAGCATAATTGGGCAGTGGTCACTACCAACTACAGTCAAATGATATAGAGCATCATTTGGGTAATTTTGAGACCAGACCATAGAATATAGAACTCTGTCTAGTCTTTCTAAGATTAACTCAGCTCCACTTCTTCTATTAGTCCAAGTGAAAGGGTTTCCTATATAAGACATACCAAAAAGATTATTACTCATTAAGAGTTGCTTATTTTCATCTATGGTGGTTTGTTTAGGAGCATTACCTCCTTCCTTTTCATTCCTGTCAAGAATGAAGTTTAAATCTCCCATTATAATCCAGGGATTACTATGGACAATCCTAAGATCTCTAAGATGATTCCACTGAGTCTCCTTATCATAATCATTGAGAGCACCATATAAGCAAGTTAACAGAGAGTAGTTGTTTTGGATATCTAATTTGACTAAACAGTTTATCATATTTATCTGTGTATCAATAATGTTCAAATCAATTTTGTCTTTCCACATAATACAAAGCCCACCAGACAGACCTATTGGGTTCATAAAAGCAACATTTGGGTATTTGAATTTAGCTAGAAGGTATTGCATCCTTTTTGGTTTATTCTTGGTTTCAAAAAAAAAAAATATCTGGGTTTTGGGATTTGATAAGCATGTGTAAATGGCTTCTAGTATCCTTGTTTCCAAACCCACAAACATTCCATGAAATAATTTTCATATTGTTTTTCCAATTTTTATCAAGTAAGCAGTTGTGAAAATATAGTAAACTAGAATTAACTGAAATGGGAATATATAAAAACAGATTTATGAAAAACAAATATAGTTTTTTTTGAAATTACCTTAGTCTCCCCATTTATGTTTCCAAGTTGCTTTTCCTTTTGTGTGATTCTGTCTGCATCTAGTGTTTCCAGTTGATTATCATCACAAGAGTTGATTTGAGCAAGTTGGTTGCTGGCTGCAGTGGAGGTTTCATCTCCTTTGTTCATTGCTGTCCTAGCTATCTTACCTGATCTTGCAGATAAATTTTCATCTCCATCTATTTTTGGTTCACCATTAACAGGACAAACAAGGACACCATCTTTGGGAGGAACAAAAAGAACATGTTTTGCTTCATGTTTCTTTTGAAACTGTGGAACTGTGTTAACTTTGTTTCCTTCTCCTATCTTATTTTTTCCAGTAGTATTCTTGGCACCAAGGAAATATGGTTTGTTGTGAGCCTTGTTCAGGTAATCATCTGCTGCCTTACAAGCCCCTTTAGTATGTTTGATGATGTAGCAGGAAGGGCAGGTATGATGTGGTTTCCTCTCATAAAAAAACTTAGTCCATATAGTATAACCAGCATTGGTATTTGCAAGAACACCCCTTCTTAGTGGGTTATTTATATCTATAACCACACAAACTTTTACTCCTTCCTTATCCATTGGGATTGCATTTGCTGGTTCAATTGCAATGACTTCACCCATTAGTTTCCCAATTTTTGTGACTGAGATTGTATTCATATGCTCAGGTAAAAGTTTTTTGAGCTGAATCCAAAAGCATTGGTGTTCCCAGTCAAGATCCTTGTAAATCACCTCAGAGTCATAACCATGGAGAATAACCAGATAATCATTGATGCTCCACGGTTTAGTTATGTAAACATTATTTTTTGTTTCTTCATTTTTGAACTTGAACACCATTATGTTATCATCTATTTCAGCCACCTGCACTTCATCTTGAGGAATAAAATTCCAAGTAAAATTGATATGGTTTTTGATAGATTTAAACCCCATTTTCCTTCTTCCATAATAATCATGCCTACCAAAAAAAACTTCCATTCTTCCTCATAATCAGTTTCTTCGTTCCCTACTGCTACACATTCAGTGTCTGAATCCACATCCAATTCCAGAGCTGCTTTCTTAAACTTTTCAGCAAGATCTATAACTTATTTATTTGCATATGCAGACATGATGGTATTGAGGGATTGAAATTTTTTGTTGTGTTATATGATTCTCTGAATTTGGTAGATATAAGGAAACTGGCTATGAGATTTAGGGTTTCCCTTTTCAATTAAAAGATTTTCTGGTCTAAAATTATGGAAAGAATATCTTTGAAAATTATAATCGGATAATCTAATAACATAAACAAGGATAAAAACTAGTAATCTACCGAGTAATAAAAGGAATCCGTTACCAATTACGCCTTGACTATTTTGAAATTTGAAAACATATTTTTTATGCTTCTTTCTTGTTTGAATTTTCCTGAGAAAGTCAACGAATCGGAACTTGCTGAGTCGAGAACTCTTATCATGATGAATCAAAGGAAACACTTTAGATTCAAAAAGCAATTTAGCTAGCAGAGCAAACGATGTAATCACAACAATAGACAAGGCAAACGCCATTAAGGATGAAGCAACCTGTAAACACATTAGGGAGCTTAAAGATTAGTTAGAAAATCATAATCAATATAGTTTGAAAAAAGGGAATGAAACTCATACGATAAGACCAAAAGAAATAGAAAATTTGAATTTTCTTAGGAGAAAACCATAGATATCTGAAAAGAAATTAAAATTTCATGGAATGAGCAATAGGGAAACAAAGGATTAACAGAAAAAAGGTGAGAAAATTTTACTGAGTTAAGGACACTGTGCCACCGATTCGCAGATCATGAGAGAGAAAAAACTCTGTATTGGAATTTTCTCAATCGCTTGGTCTTTTCATCTTATTATCTGGATTTTTATCCTTGTTGCTGCTGCTACCTTCATCTAGAGGAGCTCTATACATCTTTCTCAAGAATTCAAAGAGTGAATAACCTAAAGAAAAAACTTGAAAATTTACTTCTTCTTTTTTCTTGAAAAAGCCATGCTGTCGATGGTAGATAAAAGAGATTTCTAAGTGGGAGTGGTAATAGAAAGAGAAACTAGGGATATTTATGTCAGTTTTAATTAAAAGATTCTCATGTGCATTTGACCCAGGTGGAATGTTTACCCATCCATTTGACCCTAGAAAAGTACCCTTTGGCTAAATAACCCATTTTCTGAAACACTCACCGTATTTTTCAAAGAATATTTGGATACATCTTTACTTTTGGTGGCAACAACGGGTAAAGATTCTGTAAATTTGTAGTAAGCCTAGAAAGGATTATGGTAGAGGTTTGCATCTAAATGTATTTCATCTTCAGTTTAGAATATATTTTTTTTAATTGATAATAGAAGACTAAAGTAGCGCAAACTACATATCTCACACCATTTTTTCTGGTCGATGACATATCTCACACCAAATTGAAAGTTAAAGAAAAAGTAATCTTCACAAACATAAACCAGAAGCGAAGAAATCCAGCAAAATTAAACTGTAAATAGGGAAAAGAAAGAGGAATGCCCAACACGAGCAGGCAATGGAGAAAGAAAGAGCAAACAAACGAAAAAATATCTCCTGGATCGAATGATGCAATGGCAAAAATAATAAATAAATTCCAAAGCCTGCCAAACCAATGACTGCAGATATGTATAGTTAACTAGAAATAACCCGTTCCCTAACAACACGGCATGAGACAAAATAATTTTTGGATAGAATGATTTTAATAATTACCACACACTATGAGGCATAATTCGACCCATGAGAACTTGTAGACATGGAATCTTAATCTAAATAAT
Organism: Papaver bracteatum; assembly: GCA_023529315.1. NCBI lineage: Eukaryota > Viridiplantae > Streptophyta > Magnoliopsida > Ranunculales > Papaveraceae > Papaver > Papaver bracteatum. The sequence continues at coordinate 40,222 of JAJJWX010004338.1, forward strand.
TATAACTTCGGTTACACTTAAATAATAGTTTAATAATGAGGATAGATCCCCTCACACTTTTATTATTACACTATCTCACATGTTGGACGTCATTTTTGTGAATTAAAACCAAAACGTAAGGAATTTGAAGCTAATACTTTGGGTATATATTACTATTACATAGCCCTATTTTCTTATAGAAAGTGAACGTATTCCGAGATGTATAACACCACCATATATTACTTTGAAGATGAGTCGTTGAAGATCTACGGATTTCTGGCCGTCGAAATTATGATCGCTAGATTGTGAGGTTTTATATTTCGGAATGTGCTCATTTTTGGTAGGCATGTAGAACTTAGTAAGAGGAACATATCCTCAAAATATTAGCTTCAAATCCATTACGGTTCGGTTTATATCCAAAAAATGACGTCCAACATATGAGATAGTGTGATAATAGAAGTGTGAAGGGATCCTTCCTCTTTAATAATTCCTCGTGATATTCTTTAGACTTCAAATAATAGTTTTTGATAAAAATTCCTCGTTGATCATTCTTTGAAGGACGAAATATGGATTTCTCCGTTGTGGTATTGAACTTAGAGAGTGAATAGAGTCCTCACTAATGGAGCAATGTTTTGAACTTCCAATATCAAATTCTTAGCGACGACGGCGTGCATGGTATCTTCCTGTGTTGGACTTCAAGATTGATTAGAATGCATGACTAATATTTTTTATTATTAAAAAAGAACATTAGTTTTATTTGGACCGAAATAAAAATATAATCAGGTTTTCATCGATCATTAGTAAATCCAAAGCAGTGACCTAGTTGGTCGCCATGAAATCGTCATCTTCCATTTTCTGGAAACAAGAAACTTGAGTACTGCAGGTTTATTTTCATCGCAATTATGTAAAAAATGATTAGAAGGCGTCACTAATATTTTATTCTTTTAAGAAAAATAGTTTAATTCAGATCGAAATAACAATATACTCAAGTTTTCATCAATCATTAGTAAATCCAAAGTAGTGACTTCGTTGGTCGCCATAAAATCAATCTCTTCCCATTTTCTTGCTACACGAAACCTGAGTACTGCAGGTTTGTTTTCATCGCAATCATGCTTTCTCGATAAGAAAGCAAACACGTTTTGGGCAACGATTTTTATGGGGCTGCGGCTAATCATGTTTGACATGTTGATACTCTTAAGCTAAAAGTTTCACCAAAAAAATAATTTGAATGAGTGAATGTGCGTGGTTGAAGAAATACACTCCTTTATTTGTACACTGCTCAATAATTGTAATTAGAAAAACATTATATTTTTACACGTTTTTTCTTTTCGAATAGGTTATTACATGCTAGTCATAAAGGAGCAGCCATTTCGTTGCATGCATACCTTAGATCATGGACGGTTTTAACTTATTTATGGGTAAGCAACTCTCTTAATCGTGGGAGGGTAATGGGGGAGTAAATTGAGGATCCAAATCAATTGAAAAAATTGGAATTAAAAGAGGAGGAGATTTGTTTTTAGTCTAATAAAAAACTTTTCAATTTTTAGATTCTTTCATCTATATTTGTGTTGTGGATCACCAAAAAATAAAAAAATTATTGATTCCATCAGAAGACATTAAAAGTTTCCAGAAAAACGTTTCAAAAAAAAAAATTGATTCCAAAAAAACGCATGCGCCATCATAATTCACATTCTTGAGTTTGGACATTCATCCGTCTGTAAGTTTTACTCTAGTAAGTGTGTAAATGGCATGAAAGCTCATAAGTTTCATTTTTATTTTACTTTGAATAAATTGATATGGTGACAGTTCATTTCACCATTTAGTTTCTATAGTGTTATCTCTATTTGTCAATTGCTTGGAAGAGGCTAATCATGATTAATTGATTATTTTTTTTGTTTATTTGTTTTGTTGGAGTTTAGCTTCTTTTTGTTTGTGTTGTTCTATTTTTCAATTGCTTGATTAGGATTTTTTGCTTTTTTTTTTTTTTTTTTTTTGAGTTTAGCTTCTTTTTGTTTGTGCGACAGATTTTGATCAAATTATTCATGGCATTAAAATCTGATGCAAAGATAGGCATGATCATGATCAAGAATACAGGGTTCATCTGTCGATTGGTTAAATGTTTCATTGGAAAATAAATTTATTACGGATGTTAGAAAATGATTCTAAAGAAAATCTTTTTTACAAGATGATAAAAATCTTTGTGCTTTGGGTTTTACATTGTAATTTTTTTTATTTTTTTACAGGATGATGAAAATAAGCTTATTCAATTGCTAGAATTAAAATTAGGCCCTACAACGTAAGGTTAAATCTTTTGTGAGTCATTTTTTGGATATAAATATATTCGTTTTAATATATATATATATATATATAGCGATTCTTTCAAATCTCCATGGTGTTTCTTGGCTTGCTATTCTCGATTCATCAAGAACATCAACGATTCTGCTCGGCGTCGCTTTGGATTCATCTTCAACAAAAGGGATTTAGGGCACCCGGATTCGTTTGGATCTGCAAGATTTTGGGTAAAATACTCCATTTTGTTTGGAGCATCTCTTATTGAAGAAGATATTGATTTTAAATAGTCGGAGTTGTTTCCGGTTCACACCATCATTCATCACTACTACATCTACAAAAATTGGATGTCTTTGCGGTTCATGGATCTTTCTCTTCGCGATGTACTTGCAATTGATGCCATCATTTGTATTTGGGTTTTGAATATCTTGTATTTTGGTGGTTTTGATAATCTTTTAATCATCATTTTCGTTTGAATGAATTGAAATGTGATTTTACCAAAAAATAAATAAATATATATTCGTTACTCATTGTTCCATTTGTACAACAAGTATAATGAAAATCATTAGTTGTAATTTTTGATTCTTCCCTTTACACAATGAGTACAATGAAAAATATTTTTATTATTTTTAAAAGTAATAATTGTTTGTATTTTGGAGGTTGCTAAAAGATGGCTAATTTGTTTTTTCAAAGATATGGGTCAAAGATTTTTATTTTTTTATTTCAATGGTTGAAACATGGTTGTAACATTAGTATTTTTTCAGTTTATTTTCTTAATGGCGCATTTATTTTTCAGTTTATTAAGAGGGTTATTAATATCTCCATAATGGAAGAAGGTTACAAACACCACAACCGCTAGATGTCTTTGGATGGGATGAGACTGGGATGGTCGGATCAGTTGTTTGTCTCCCAAAATGTTATCCGTCCACCCAAAGCTTAAAAACCTATGTTGTTTTGTGTTATAGATCATTATGAGGAGTATCCATATCTTTTGGGTTTTGTTTCGGTTTTACTATGTCTATTAAGATTCTTATAGGACTAAAGCACTAATCGGACATATAGAAGAAGATGTAGTAGAAGTATCACCTTTAGATACAGATGTGGAAAAAGTGTTTCACTTCTATTCAGATGTCAAAGCAGTAACCCTTTCCGGTGCCACTACACCATCAAATGCTTTGGAGATTAATAACTATGGCATTTACGCTGGAAGGTGAAAAAACCCACACTGTCGTCGAAAGTATCTAGTCTGATCAGGCAAAATGTATAGTAGAACTTTCGGTGATGGTGGATGCTTTGCTGGACTATATGTCTTTACCTTGTCTTATTTTCCTTCAATATTTGTATTGGCATACAATGAAGAATGAAAGATTATTGCAATGGTTGAATACCTTAAGTTGAGCATAGTTTATGAGCTGAAATGCAAGTGTACTTCAGAAGCAAGAAAGTTTTGTATGAATTTAATATTGTTTCCCTTTGCGAAGAAGAATGGACATGGTCACAGATTTTTTGCTTTCGTTATCCTTCGTATTCATCTTCATTTTTACCCGAGTTGCCACCATACATTTATATGGCTCTAGTTTGAGTCTGATGTTCACAAATACATGGAGTTGATTCATTAGGATTTCGGGTTTAAAACAAAAAAAATTGTCTTAAAACTCATCTTTGGTGACTAAGATTTCACCGTATAATTTCTAGATTTGGATAAACAGAAAATAATTTTTAGAATCTATGGGTATCTGATACCTACATGTAATAACAATTTAGTCTTTTTTTTTTTTTTTTTTAATTTACATGTGTAAAATAGAATTATTTTTAAAATGAAATTGATGATGTAGGAATAATTTAAAGCATCTCGAGTAATTGTTAAAAGAAATAATCTAAGAAGAGATTGAGCAATCTAAGAAGACAAGGATGTCTGCAGAAGGAGAAGCTACTGTAGTTGCTAGTGGTGAGAACATAGTTATAAACTTTGGAAAAGAAATAAGTCCTCTTTCTTCCTTAGATACTGAAAACAAGCTTACTAACATTTCTTCTTCCATGATGAATGCTCTTTTTCCAGTTCCTTCTAGTTATATTCATAGTCATGGTGATGACAACGTCATTCTAGCTAATCCTCACATGATTAGTATTCATGTTCATTACAATGATGACCCTTATGATATGTTCAATGAATACATTCTTGACATTCCATCAAGTCCTCATCCAGTCACTATTGCGTAACCAGGTAATGAGATGGTGATCACTGCTTCAGTCAACAGTCAAGTATTTTATACTAAGAACCTTCACTCTTTTATTGAGTTCTGCAACAATAAATTTCAGCATATGTTCAGAATTAGTGTATTGAATTTTGAATGCAAGAATAAAGTAGATTGGTATGAGAAAATTAGGAATGACACTACCTGTATTTTTTCTGAGAAGCATGAGAATGACAACATATTTGTTTACATAATTGATCTAATTATTCTCAATATGCATCACTATGTGTGGTATAAAGAGTGTATACAATTCGGAAGTTTGAAAATCCTCTCTTGGAATTGCCAAGGTTGTGGCAAGAAATTTCCTAGAGAACATTTCAAAATTTTGGTTAGGTCAGTCCAACCAGACATCATCTTTCTTTGTGAAACTAAAAAAACCAGTGCTAGTGTTCTCAGCCTGTTCAGATCGGTTAAATATGATAAGCTTAAGATAGTGGATCTGGTGCGAGGAAAAGGAGGAATAATTCTAGCTTGGGTAGACACGGTTAATCTGAAAATAACTCAGTTTTCTGAATTCTTCATTAATTCTTGTATCACAAATCAGATAACTATAAAAGAATGGGTTATCAGTTGCTTGTACGGTAGCCCATACAATAAAAACATCACTTGGGATTTCCTAACCTATATGGCTGCAAATACTTATCTTCCGTGGATGGTAATGGGGGATCTGAATTTTATGTTGAATAAGGAGGAAACAGGGGTGGTGGGAAAGGTTAAAAGATGAGAAATAGAAAGATCGGTTCATGCACTTAATCAAGCGGGTCTAATCGATTTAGGGTACTCTGGTTACTCGTTCACTTGGTCGAACCATAGAAATGATAGGGAATTGATTGAAAAAAGGTTAGACAGAGGTTTGGATAATAATGATTGGATTGCTATCTTCCCTAATGCTAGAGTAGCGCATCTAAGTCCCATTGCTTCAGATCACAGCCTTATTGTTCTTTATACCAAGAAGGATAGTAACGATGGAGCGAAACCTTTTAAATTTTTGGTACCTGGTTAGATATATAATTGTGTATTAATGTCATAAATGATTCCTGGTTAACTCCTCATTGTGGTTCCCTACTTTTCAAGTTGTTAAAAAAATGTCAACTTCCGAAAAGAACATCATTCTTTGGAATAAAAATCAATTTGGAAACATTCATATTAGACTGGAACAAGCTAAAAATGATCTTGAAACCTTCAACAATAACCCTTTTGTCGCCAACAAATTTGAAACTTTAAAAAGATTAAGTTTTGAGGTGGAAAAATGGTACAATATCAATGAGTCTTTTTTGAAAATCAAAAGTGGTGATAAAATGCTTGACCTAGGTGATAAAAAAATACTAGTTACTTTTTATGGTCTTGTGAGAACTAGGACTCTTAGAAATAGGATTTGTGCCATTAAGAATGAAAATAATGTCTGGGTGGAAAGTAGATCTCAAATCAATAAAGTTCTTTTCAAACACTTCACTGGTATGGCTACCACCACTTGTCCCGAAATAAATGAGACTCTCATCTCTAATATTCCCTCTCTAGTAACTGATGAGGAAAACCGTTTACTCATGAAACTTCCAGAGTTTGATGAAATAAAAGATATTGTGTTCAAAATGGCCCCTTCTTCTTCTCCGAGACCAGATGTTTTCCCGGCTGTGTTCCTCCAAAAAAATTGGGATGTGGTTTCTCATGATATTGTTGCTATGGTTCAAAGATATTTCAAAACTGGGTTTCTTCTTAAAGAGATTAATAACACGGTCATCTCCTTAATTCCTAAAAACAAGTTCCCTGATGAAGCCATCCATTTTAGACCGATTAGCCTTTGTAATACCTCTTACAAAATAATCTCTAAACTTTTAGCAAATAGGGTGAAACCTATACTGGAGAAGCTAATCTCTCCTTTTCAATCGGCGTATGTTCCTAACAGACAAATCTCCGACAACATAATCATAACCCACGAATTAATCCACACGATGAAAAAAAAGAGAGGAAAGTTGGGCTATATGGGGATTAAAATTGATATGTCAAAAGCGTTTGACAGAGTAGAGTGGAGTTTTCTTTTTGCTGTGCTCAAGAAAATGGGTTTCAGTAAGGATTGGTGTAACCTGTTACATTAATGTATTAGTACAACTAGTACAATGGTTTTGTTAAACGACTCACCAGGAAAACATTTCTCTCCTTCAAGGGGAATTAGTCAAGGAGATCCATTATCTCCTTACCTACTTATCCTTTGTATGGAAGCTTTATCGAGATATCTAATGTCAGCCCAACAGAAAGGTTTGATGCATGGTATCAAAATCACCAAAGATTGTATGCCGATAAACCATTTGCTCTTCGCAGACGACTGTATGGTGTTTGGAAATGCTAATTTGGTTGAAAGAAAAAACATTCTTAAGATCTTCAAGGATTTTAGTAAAGGTTCTGGCCAATTAATCAATTTCCATAAGTCTGGAATTTTCTTTAGTCCCAAAGTCCATAATAGGTTTCAGAGAATAATTATAAAGATTTTAAAAGTTCAAAAAATTAAAATGAATAATAGGTATCTTGGTTCGCTGTTGTTTACTAATACTTCCAAAATTATCTGCTTTGAACCTATAGTCGGAAAAATTTCCAGTAGACTAAAAGGTTGGAAAAGCTGTAACCTTTCTCCGTCTAGTAGAGGTGTTCTAGTCAAATCCGTTGTTGAAACTATTCCCATTTACCAAATGAATTGTTTTAGGATCCCTCAGTACATTTTAAATAAAATTACTTCCCACCAAAGAAACTTTTTTTGGGAAAAAAAGGTAATAACTCTAAAGGCCTTTACCTCAAAGCCTGGGCTGGGGTGTGTAAAACAATCAAAGAAGGTGGTCTTGAAAAAGCGGGGGTCTAACAACCACACCCAATACTTCGCTTAGCAATCTGTATGGAAAAAATCCAATATACTTTCTAGAGAATCAACTAGACAGTTAGACTCAATCAATAGAAAAGTATATCAAAGAGTTTATATCTCTATCTCTCGATTTAAATCTTACTCAAGCAAACTGCGAGTCTCGATTAAATACAAGAGAGATAAACTTGGATGGTACCAAAGACCAATATCCAAGTGTTAATCAATTTAAATCAACAACCAAAAGGTCGGATATTCTAATTAATTGAACAACAACGCACAACCTGTATTATTTCAATTATTATAAAGATAAACAATATAAATCGGAAAATAAAATAACACAGACACCAGAATATTTTTAACGAGGAAACCACAAATGCATAAAAACCCCAAGACCTAGTCCGGATTAAACATACATTGTATTAAGCCGCTACAGATACTAGCCTACTCCAAGCTAACTTTGTTCTGGACTGTAGTTGAACCCCAATCAATCTCACACTGATCCAAGGTACAGTTATGCTCCTACGCCTCTGATCCCAGTAAGATATTACGTAATTGATTCCCTTAGTTGATCCCACCCACAACTAAGAGTTGCTATGACCCAAATTCGAAGACTTTAATAAACCAATTTGTATCACACAGAAAAGTCTATGGTAATAGATAAATTCGTCTCTGACGAATATACCTACGAGTTTTGTTCCGTTTGATAAATCAAGGTGAACATGAACCAATTGATAAAACCAAACTTGTATTCCCGAAGAACAACTCAGCTTTATCAAACACCTCACAATAATCTTAATCGATACAGCGAAAAAATATATTGTGGAATCACAAACGATGATACGAATATGTTTGTGACTACTTTTATATCTTGCCTATCGGAGATAGAAATCTCAAGCCAATTATTACAATTGTACTCGTACGATAGAAACTTCAAGATCAGATTACACAACTACGATAAAAGTAGTATCGGTCTGGCTTCACAATCCCAATGAAGTCTTTAAGTCATTAACCTAGTTTAGAGGAAGAAACCAAAGGTTAAAGGAGAATCGACTCTAGCTATACAACTAGTATCATACGTAAGGTGTGGGGATTAGGTTTCCCAGTTTCTAGAGTTCTCCCTTATATAGTCTTTCAAATCAGGGTTTGCAATCAATGTTAGCTTAGTAACAAAGCATTCAATATTCACCGTTAGATAAAAACCTGATTAGATTCAAGCTAATATTTATCAACCGTTAGATCAAAAACATTGCTTGTTATACACACATGTAATACACATTTGTAGGCTTGTGAAAACTTGTGCATTAGTTGGTTCAACAATAGTTAACCAAATGGTTAGTCATATGATAACTTTCATATCAACTATATTCTTCTTCACCATAACTAGTTCAAATGACTCAAATGAACTAGTTAGAGATTTGTTCAATTGCTTAGATATTTATGTATTACACAAGATACAATTGAAGCAAAAACGATTTGATTCACTCGAATCGGTTCATGAACTATATAGACACGGTTTTGTAGATGGGGAAAAACGATTTGCTGGTTTTTACGGAATTGGGAGACGACCGTACGAATGCGACTCTTTGAACTGAGCGAAATGTTCAACCTCACACAGATGCACCGCTACAAAGGGGGTGCTTTGAATTTGAGAGATCAATCAGTAGTACTCCGGCATAAACCAATACAATGGCCGTTCTAGAGTAAATTCGGTCACAAGAGAGGATGGGTTGATCTGTAGGACGGAAGTTAAGAAATGTGTGGAATCAATGGTAATCAAAGATTATAGGTGTGTTGTGAATTCTGAATAAGATAAGTTCTGAATGATTAAAATTGTTCAGTTGAGATTAATTTCTCAATTGATGAGTTGTTGATCTCGAATTGTCATTAAGATGTGAGATTCTTGTTGTTCTTGTCGTTGTTATTTCAATCATGACTCAGAGACTTATTTATATTGCTGGAATTGTAGACACCATGATCCCATGAAGTGTGACAGTTTATGGAATCAAAAAGTGTGGAAGTGGAAATCGTGTTTGAAACTAGTTTCTCATCGTGCGGATACATGGTTGATTTTCCATCCACTACTTTGTTAACTCCTTCAACTGATTGCACGAATTGCTCACATTCCATCGTGTGTTTGAACACACGTGTCATAGACCGCCAGACCAAAACTCTAGTTGATATCCCCTCAAGTGACACGATTGACGTCTCGTGGTTAGTTTAGTTAGTTGTTGACTTCATGATTTAATGGGACAATGAGTCCATGTATTTACTGAGTTGAACATGTAAAGTGTTATGAAACTCATGAATTGAACGTGGACATGATTCTCACATTGATAGTTTAGGCGAGCAAGTATTACTCTTATTTGTTGAATATTGATAGTTGGACCAATATTCCTTGATTTGAGCAAGTATTGCTCATCTAATGAATCATTGGTGCCGTGACCAAAATAAAGCATTAATTAAAATACTGGTAGTTGAACCGAGCATAATTAATAAAAATTCTGATCATGAGATCGTCGTAAAATTATTAGTGTTCGAATATGGAATTACGATCCTTGGACTTAGAAACCCTAATTTGATCAATTGATGACCAATTGATGGTTTATTTGAAAATTAACCATGGAATGAAGGAGAACCGACTTCATGGGACCTTGGGTCGACCATGCATCTCCATATGCTCATGTGAGCAAATACCAAGGCCTCTTGAAGAGTTGGTGATTCGTTGATGAAAGAATGATCAAATGCTGGTTTAATCATTTATTCGAAAATGCTCGACTGAGCCTTAGGTGATAAAACCTAATTAATTATGAAGAGGTGAAGGTCTGACCAAGGGGTCATGAATACGGCCATGGATGGTCATGGAATCCAATATTGATCATTCCATGAAAATCCCAAAATTATTTGGAAGAGTTTTGGACCTAATACGTGCAATTGCGCAAATTTAGTCAAACCGTGAAAATACAAGGGACCGGATCATTGCGAGCCAAGGAGCCAACCATGGTCGGTCAAGGTAACATTCTCACATTGTCAAAATGTTCGTATCTCAGTTCTGAGAATTTTGATATTTTCTGGTGTGCAGTATAGCATCCATTTGAGAAAATCTGAAGAAATCAGGGATTTTTTGATAAAACCGTCAAAACTTCATGAGATGAAGGAAAAAAAAAGAGGGAATCATGAAGTGTGGGACCGGTCATGGCCAAGGAATGGCCGGCCGGCCAAAGGGCCCAATCCCACACGTTTTCCCAATTTTTTTAAAATATTTTCATGATTTTAGGGAAATATGATAAAACCAGGGAATTTGTTAAAACTAAGGAGTTTTGTTAAAATCAAGGAGTTTTGTTTGAAATCAAAGAGTTTCCATCAGATGAGGAAAATATGAAAAAATAAAATAATAAAATAAGGTACGTTTGGGACCGGCTTGAGCATGGTTGGCCGGCTAGGGACCGGTCCCGTGTGTTTTCCCTAATTTTATGTATTATTTCATGATTTAAAGGAATTTTCATAATTTGAAGGAAATATCATGAAATCAAGGAATTTCATGGGATTATGGAAACATGAAAAATATAATAATAATAAAATGGGACATGTGGGGCCAGCTAGGGCCCGGTCACGCGGGTTTCCCTAATTTTATATTATTTTTTCATGGGACCAAGGAAATATCATGAGATTAAGGAGTTTTCATGAAATTAGGGAAATAATAATAAAATAATGAGGAACCATGAGGTGTGGGGCCGGCCAGGATCAAGGCATGGCTGGTTGGCCAATAATCACGGCCCCTCAATGTTTTCCCCAATTTTATATTATTTCCTTGGTGTGAGGGAAACACCATGAAACTGAGAAGTTTCCTCAGAACGAAAGATATTTGTTCAAGTGAAAGGATTTTCATGAACTCAAGGAAAATAACAAAAAATATGATAAAAATATGAAACTGGCGTGGGATTGACCACGGCACGTCCGGCTGGCCAGTGGGCCCATGCTCCCAGGGCCTTGTTAATTTTTGATTATTTATTATTTTCCTTCCTATTTTGCATAGGTTCATCATCTCGTCGTATTTTGAAATACTTGTTCGTACGGTGATTGTTAGTGCATCATCGTCGAGTACACTTGCACCATTTGAATCGGGGCTTACTCAGAGGTAGCTCAGATTCCTGCGTTGCTGAATATTTATTACTAACCCATGGAACTCTGCTGGGAAGAACCATGAATTGAAGTAACAAAATATTATGAAAGTATTTGAATACTTTTCAGAAAAATATTTGAATATTTTCAGAAATTCAGTGGATGAATCCAAGAATTTAAGAATAATTAATTGATGGCTCTATACTAGCAGAGCAAGCTATCTAAGAGCATTAATTATTCTGATATGAGCTTGCTGGAGCTTCATATCCTTTATATAGTCAGGGAAAACTATTGTTTGTATCCTGAAGACGTTATATCTCTATACTAGCAGAGCAAGCTGTCTAGGAGCCGTCAATATCGTGATTCTATATATAAATAATTACTGAAGTGTTAAGTATTCATGAGATATGTCATTTTCCAGCCGAGAGACTACATATCTGCATGTACTCTGAGAGACAGTATTCTCGGTCAGAGATTTGATGAGAGACCCGTGTCTCAATACTCACATCTGATTGTTGGATTAGAAGTTCGTATAATTATGGGTTTACAGTTTTAGCCTTTGTCGAAAATCCACCTTCTACATTAAGTCCCCTGCTTGGTGAGGAAAGCCGTGTTCCTCAGTCAACATTGAGTGGTGATTTTCCGGTCATAAACAATATCAGTAATTGAACTTAGTCGTAAGTTAAGATATTACCGGATTATTTCGATAGTTCGAGCATACCATGATTTGAATGAAGATCCAGTGGCATGATAGAGTGTCGTTCGGTGAACATAAATTGGTGTTGAACCACTGATTTGGACGACGAGACCTTGGTCATTTAGGATTCGCGGGCCGGGCCCAATAAGGAAATCCATAGAAAATTTGGTTTTGAAAATAAAATTTGGTATAAAAGGAATTAATCCTTTTTTTTAAAATTATTTTTCTCACGACCAGCACCTTGATCCCTTCATCATCTTCACACTCGCGCACAGGAGAGGAAGAAAATTTTCATCTGAGCTTGAGCAGTCCACGATCGACGTCCGATCACCATCGTTTCAATAGAATTACGTACTGCATTGAGGATCGGTTGTCAGCCGACACAAATATAATTTCACTTCCTCACTCAACTAAAATAAATATAGTAGTGATAAGAAAGAGTTCGTATCCATAGAGAGGCTTTCGTTGTCAATATGTTTCGGTTTCCTAAAAGTCACAAGGGGGGATTTTTCTGATTTTTAATAAAGTAAAATAAACTAAAAGCAAATAAATAAATAAACAAATAAATCAAGTAGAAAATATATTGGTTAAGGATTCATCTTCATTCACAAACATGCTTTCAAAACAATAATTAGAATTGACATTTAATCTCTATTTTATCAATGGCCCTAGAATACCTTGATCGCAAGAATATCCCGCTAATTTCCTCTTGTCATCAACAAACACATTAAAAGATGCGAGTATGAGTTCTATCTAAAAGAACAACCTAACGTGTAAAAGCACTAATCATGTTTAATTCCCTAGATGCATTAAGTTCTATGAAATCAGGCCAATCAAAGCAATCGAATGTGTAAAAGCACTAATCCGATTTAACAAAGGTTATGGTTCACATATGGTTACTAGGATATATCTCTACAAGAAATAACCATATTTGTGCTACATGCAATCAGGAATTATCACTTTTGCGTATAATAACCTAATCTAGCAAAAGATATGCATGTGAGTTCTACCAATTTGCAACTTGACAAAACTAACATTCAATCATGCAACAATATTAATGGTGAATCATAAACGATAATATGAGACAAAACTAATTTATTGAACAAGAAACATGTTATGTGAAATCATATCAATCCATCACCAATAACAAAATTAGCTCATGCTCATGGAGTTCATAACAAAGATAAAAAGTTCTATCATGTTGTCCAAAACCCTAGGCAAAAGTAGAAGCTTCCCCCTAATGGAGATGTCCCTAGGTTTAGAAAAGAGTTTTCTATTTATATGATTTTCTCCTCATAAGGATACTTTCCCAAAATTAGGTTAAGTCTTCTCCAAACCCATCTCCAAGTGGTCCGCCAAGCCCAGGAGTGAAAATAAGTCTCTAGAAATTTTGGGTCCAAATTCGGGTCGCCGGATTGCTGACGCCATCGCCGGATTCCGGTTATCGGCGCCGGAATCCGGCCACCGGAAAACTTTCTCCGATCACTTGAACCATTGGAAGACGTCACCAGGGATTAACACACTTCCAGCATCTCAACTGTCCTTCCCTGCGATTCATACATTCACCAAAAATCCAGTTAAGCCAACTCCCAATCTTGCTAAAAACGTACCCAAAAGCGTGTCGCTAAACTCATATATCCCACCGTCGACTCTTGCATCCGACTCGAACCCCCTTCATGATTCATTGAATCTTTACGATCCCCACTTTCGGTTCCAAAATCCGACTACCGGAACTAGTACCACCGGCTCACCATTCTTGCTAACTTTTCGCACAATTTCTACATCATCTCCACTGAATACCCATTACTGCTTCTCAGTTTCTAGCTCATGTCTGTAGCTTCAATCATCCATTACATACATATACTCAACTGCAACCAACAACCATCTTCCATGTACAGTTCAAGCCACCTGCAACTACATACCAACTTCAGTGCCAACTGCAATTTCTTTCAGCCACACATTCTATCTGTACCAGAACCATATGCTTAGCTGCTTCATTTAAATTCAACTCATAACATCCCAACACCATCCACTCCAGCTGCGCTTTGAGCTCCTTGCTCCCTGCATAAAGACTCAACCAATGCACCACCAGTGCATCATCCATTCTCCACAGTTTCAAACCACCACCTCAATATCATTTGTACCAGCACCTGCAATTCAGCCACCCTGCAGCTTCAACACCACTGCATTTGCCATGTTTTCCTCTGCCATTTCTGTTACATCACTAGCTCAGCATTCTTGCAACTGCAGATGCTTCTGACCTGACCTGCACCATGTCCACTTGCAATATAAACACCAACTGCAGTTCAGCCTCACACTCCCTTCTCAGCACAGCCAAGCCAACAACTCCCTTTGCAGCTACTCATTCTGAACTCCATTTCAATTCATGCCATCTTATCCACCACTTCCTAATAGATGTGAAATCTTACCAACACCAGGCACAAACCTATTTGCACTGCAAGTCAAACTCCAATTCTTCTTTACTGCCATTCACTCCATCTCACTCCCTGTAACTTCAACACATATTTGTTGCTTTCCTTGCAACATTATTTCATTGCAGCAATAACTCCACCAGTTCCATAGACCTGCAGCATATATTCATAAAACAATGGCGGAAACTTGTTTTCTTCACTGACAACACATTCCATAACAAACCCATGTAGAAATCAGGTTCATCACCACTCCTAACATACATCTAAAAGCATCATTGCCAGATTCCACCTGCCATCATACATTCCCAGCTTCAACAACAACATAGCATGTAGCTCCATCCCCAGCTCTGCATTTCCATTCCATTCTCAGGCCTGTAGTGACACCACAAGGCCTTCCCTGCATTGCACTTGGTAGCATCATTCCATCTCTCACTCACTTCCAATTCAGTCCATTACCACCTGCACATATTCCTTGAACAGCCCTGCAAATCACTATCTACTTAACATTGCAGTTGCAACACCTTTGCAATACACAGCTAGCCAACTCTCCAACCTGCAATACATCTTCTTAGTACCACCAGATTCAGCCATCTCAGCTGTTATATCCTTATCAATCAAAACCATTGAGCCAAACAACTACAGCTGCAGCTGCAATTCACAAGCACTCAGCTCATAACCAAGCAATTAAACCTTCAATTCACACCAAACCCATTTCATCAATGTTTAAGAACACAAATACCCATTGAGCCAAATCTTCAATTCCTCTTCAAATACGAGTTTTATAAGCAACCCATCTCCTAATTTTTGCATCTTCACAGCAGCATCAAATTCCACAAACCCTAGCTGAGCTATTTCTTGGACAAAACACACTCTGCTCCTGTCAAATTCAACACCAACATCGAACCCCAGCATCACAACTGAATTCAACCCTGAACTTGTCTCTTGATTTGTTTCCAGATTCTGATACCCAGATCCATTCTCCCTGAACTTGTCCCTTGATTTCACCATCTCTTTCTTGAACATCATCTCTGTCTTAATCCCTATTTCTAAATCGATTTGAAGCAATCGGTTTCCGAACTGCCTTCTCTCAATTTCTCTATTTCACAGGAGTGGGCAGCCATGGCTGCTGTTCTTTCTTGGTTTATGGTGGAATGAATGAACAAATGATTGGGAAGAGATTACTCTTCTCGATTTAGGGTTAAAAATTATTGGGTGGTTATTAGCACTCCAATACATAGGCTAAGGGAAACCTCAATGGGCACCCTATAACAGCTAGCCACCCCTTAACATCAGCGGTTTTTAGTGGTCCCGTAGATCTGGTCGACCCTTAACCTTGATTCGATTCTCCGGATAGTGTTCTCCTAGGAAATGACAGATTTTCCCCTTTATGCTCCAATTGAATGCTCTCTCCTTCTTTTTCGAGTTCCTCCGCTTAACAAAGAACCGTCCCTTATTTTTCGAATCTACTTCTTCTCTTCAATGAAAGTCATCACTAACGTTGTCGGTGCTTTTCAGAGAGAAATTTGCATCACTAAAAGCCGACAAACTTTTTCAGATTTAAGATAAAGAAATAAAAGCGAATAATGAGAAATAGTCGCCTCCAACACTTTTGCCATGTTTCCTCCTCTTTTGATCCAAATGACTCCAAAGTACCTAAATACTCAAAAAACAAAACATAAGATACATAATTTATAAGAAAACTAGCAGAGAAAGCATAAACAATAGATAAATAATACGGTGTTTTAGACACCTATCAGATTCCCCCACACTTAGACTTTGCTAGTCCTCGAGCAAATCAAACAAAACAATTATAAAAAACACATACAACTCCGTCTCGTCGAGTCTACGGTTACTCTAAGCATAAATAACAAGCCTTTGAACCCCTAGGTGTCCCTAGTGGACGAGTTTTAGTCTCGTGAAGGTTTACAAGAGGTCTGCCTACAAAACCTATATTTCAAACTCCATCTATTTGTGATAATCAATGAATGAATCCAAAATGACTATTGGAGGAGGTACCTTGATTCAAATTCAATTCATATATTAATAAATAAAGCTTTAATTAGATAGTCGAACAAGCCACAATACTCGGAAACTAACAAACCACAATCACAATGAAAGATAAAGAAGATGGATAAAGATGTAGATGTTGGCGAATGTTCACAAGTGATCGATGTTTCCCATATCTGTCTGAAGGTCACCGCCAAGATGAAACTATGCATCATATAGGATTGAGCTACTGGTCTGAATTCTAGTGTTAACACACTGGCATATACAAGGGAACCAGTGGTCAACAAACATATTTCTACATCAACTCACTGGCATATACAAGGGAACCAGGAGTGACTTTATTCAACAAATATAATCTTTTCTTTTCTTTTTCTTTTTCACATTTTTTTTAGACTGCATGATTAGATATTTTGGATCCAAGCGCATGCTTCTTGTCAGCAAGTACATGATAGTTGCCTTGGATCCTGCATTCCACGCTTGTTTAGGCGACGGAGACAAGGACTACGTTTCACACATACTGCTATTCCCAAGTGTCATTTTTATTCCTTTTTGGTCTAATTTTTTCGGTCTTTTTTTTTTTTTTAGCAACTCAATCACTCTATTTCATCTAGCATTAATAACAACTCGATTTTTAGTGACCCACCAAAGCACTTAGAGAACAATAGATAAATATGGAAAAAGTCAAAAAATAGAACATGATATGGTGATATTAGAGAATATGGTAACAACTATCATGGTATTTGTGATTTATGAGCTATGTTTGTCCCTTTTAGTTAATTGGTTCCTCAACTCCTGCAATCAAAATGGTTCCATCCACTAATGGTGTCATCCTAAAGGCACAAGTTTCTAGATTTCGGAGTTCAAAAAGCACAATTTTTTCTTGGTTTTTCTATTTTTCTGATTTTTTTTTTTTTTTACTAAAGGCATAAAAAAAACTAAAAAAAACTATACAAACATATAAATGCTCCCCCACACTTAAACTTTACATTGTCCTCAATGTAAAATTGAATCATCCAAAGAAAGTTCAAGGTGGGAAATTCCGCAAATGATATGCAAAAACAAGAAAATAAAGATAAAATGCTTAAAGAATAAAAAGATAAAGGTAAAGATACAAAACCGGTAGGTTGCCTCCCACTTAGCGCTTGGTTTAAAGTTGTTAGCCCGACTTGCAAGACAAATTCCCCATACACCAATAATATGAAAAGTTGGGGATCCTTCCATGTAACCTGTTTTGCAAATATTAGCTTCACACAAATATTAGTACAAGAAAATAGAATTGAAGCTATCGCCCCATAGAAGTTTCCCCCACACTTATTCTTTTCTACACTTGGAAGTGTATAAAGAACATAAAAATCAGGGACTTCTATGGTTTCTTCTTTGCAAAAACATTCATAGTATGAGAATCAAAAGTTTTTAATGGTGGATATCGAGAAACAAATTCATTTAACAATATTATCGAAGCACATATATTCAAGCCAATAAGAGGTAAAGGAGAAGGATAAATAGGCAAAGGATTAGCCAAACCTTGCAACTCTTATATTATAGTATCCTCTTCATCCTTAGAAACTTCAAGTGAATTACTTACCTCTTGCACATCGTGGTCCTCTATTGAAACTTGCAACAATTCTTCATTCGTTTCTGCCTTAACCAAAGTCTCGACATCAACATATTCATCACAATCTTTTGCATGCTCAATTGGGTCTTCCACAATATTGGTCAAATCGGTTTCATTCTCAACATACTCCTCTTCGTTATTAGGCACATGCTCTACTGCGGATCCAAATTTCACTATGAGGAACTTTTTTAGAACACTCAAAAATGCCTCATCCTCAAGCTCCGCCCTTTGAATAGGCTCTTGATCATTATTAAGATCAATGCTTAGTTATATACATAAGTGCCATCATAGTCCTCTTCATGTTCATCTTGATCCCAAAAAGATTCCGCGGTACACCTTTGGGAAATGTCACCATGAGTTGGTTCAAGTGATGTATCTTCATAATCATCATCACTTTCATAGTTAACATAAGATTGGTTCTTACTGAATTTAGTGTTGTTAGTCTCAAACTCATCCTTTTGAATAGGTGAATGATCATTATTAAGATCAAGAGTTGAGTTAACTACACAATTATCAACGAAAGACCCTAAAGGTTGGCCTTTTTCAACATTAACATCAATCAAATATTCATCACAAAACACAGGCACATTAGAATAATCATTGCTTTGAAAAAAAAAGTTCTTCTTCATACCTTTCTTCTTTGTATTGATCAATATCTCTTTGTAAGTTAGCAATACCTTCATAAAGTTCTTGGAGTTGCTCGTCTGTAGCCTCTTTATCTTTTTGAAACTCTTGTCGTACAAAGTTGGAAAAGTTGTCTAACAAGTTAGAGACTTGTTGTTCACGAGCATAAGAATCCTCCAATCCTTGTGGTTGTTCACTCACGTACCCTCCATAAGTTTGTTGAGGAAAACCATAAGGTTCCATGGAATATTGGTCATAACCAATGAATTGGTTTTGATTATACCCCTGGAATTGGTAGTTGTCGTATTGTTGAGGTTGTTGAAAACCGTATCCATCCATGTAGTATGCTCCTTCCATGAGAAACAAATACCTGAAATAATATTCTCAAACTAAGGTTAAAAATCAGATATAAGAAAACTAAAAACAAATCAAAACAAAACAAAAATAAGAAACCAAAAACAAGTGACAACAGTTGTCTCCCCGGCAACGGCGCCAAAATTTGATCGGTTGTCAGCCGACACAAATATAATTTCACTTCCTTACTCAACTAAAATAAATGTAGTAGTGATAACAAAGAGTTCGTATCCACAGAGAGGCTTTCGTTGTCAATATGTTTCGGTTTCCTAAAAGTCACAAGGGGGGATTTTTCTGATTTTTAATAAAGTAAAATAAACTAAAAGCAAATAAATAAATAAACAAATAAATCAAGTAGAAAATATATTGGTTAAGGATTCATCTTCATTCACAAACATGCTTTCAAAACAATAATTAGAATTGAAATTTAATCTCTATTTTATCAATGGCCCTAGAATACCTTGATCGCAAAAATATCCCGCTAATTTCCTCTTGTCATCAACAAAAACATTAAAAGATGCGAGTATGAGTTCTATCTAAAAGAACAACCTAACGTATAAAAGCACTAATCAGGTTTAATTCCCTAGATGCATTAAGTTCTATGAAATCAGGCCAATCAAAGCAATCGAACGTGTAAAAGTACTAATCCGATTTAACAAAGGTTATGGTTCACATATGTTTACTCGGATATATCTCTACAAGCAATAACCATTTTTGTGCTACATGCAATCATGAATTATCACTTTTGCGTATAATAACCCTAATCTAGAAAAAGATATGCATGTGAGTTCTACCAATTTGCAACTTGACAAAACTAACATTCAATCATGCAACAATATTAATGGTGAATCATAAACGATAATATGAGACAAAACTAATTTATTGAACAACAAACATGTTATGTCAAATCAAATCAATCCATCACCAATAATAAAATTAGCTCATGCTCATGGAGTTCATAACAAAGATAAAAAATTCTATCATGTTGTCCAAAACCCTAGGCAAAAGTAGAAGCTGCCCCCTAATGGAGATGTCCCTAGGTTTAGAAAAGAGTTTTCTATTTATATGCTTTTCTCCTCATAAGGATACTTTCCCAAAATTAGGTTAAGTCTTCTCAAAACCCGTCTCCAAGTGGTCCGCCAAGCCCAGGAGTGAAAATAAGTCTCTGGAAATTTTGGGTCCAAATTCGGGTCGCCGGATTCCGGTCATCGGCGCCGGAATCCGGCCACCAGAAAACTTTCTCCGATCACTTGAACCATTGGAAGACGTCACCAGGGATTAACACACTTCAAATCATCTGTTGTCCTTCCCTGCGATTCATACATTCACCAAAAAGCCAGTTAATCCAACTCCCAATCTTGCGAAAACGTACCCAAAAGCGTGTCGCCAAACTCATATATCCCACCGTCGACTCTTGCATCCGACTCGAAACCCCTTCATGATTCATTGAATCTTTACGATCCCCACTTTCGGTTCCAAATCCGATTTCACCAGGAACTAGTACCACTTGCTCACCATTCTTGCTCACTTTTTCGTGATAATTTCTGCAGCATCTCCACTGAATACCCATTACATCGCTTCTCAGTTTCTAGATCATGTATGTAGCTTCAATCATCCATTACATACATCTACTCAATCGCAACCAACATCCGACTTCCACAGATGCGAGTTCAATCCACTTTAATGTGCATACCAACTTCAGTGCCAACTGCAATTTCTTTCATCCATACATTCCATATGTACCAGAACCATATGCTTAGCTGCTTCATTTAAATTCAGCTCATAACATCCCAACACCATCCACTCCAGCTGCCCTTTGAGCTCCTTGCTCCCTGCAGAAAGACTCAACTAATGCACCACCAGTGCATCATCCATTCTCCACAGTTTCAAACCAACACCTCAATATCATTTGTACCAGCACCTGCAATTCAACCACCCTGCAGCTTCAACAGTACTGCATTTTCCATGTCTTCCTCTGCCATTTATGTTACATCACTAGCTCAGAAATCTTTGCACTTTTTACTGATTGACTGCCTCTCGCACCATGTCCACTTGCAATATAAACACCAACGGCAGTTCAGCCTCACACTCCCTTCTCAGCACAGCCAAGCCACCAATTTCCTTTTCTGCTACTCATTCTGAACTCCATTTCAATTCATGCCATCTTATCCACCACTTCCTAATAGCTGTGAAATATTACCAACACCAGGCACAAACCTAGTTGCACTGCAAGTCAAACTCCAATTCTTATTTACTGCCATTCACTCCATCTCACTCCCTGTAACTTCAACACATATTTATTGCTTTCCTTGCAACAATATTTCATTGCAGCAATAACTCCACTTGGGTTCCATAGACTAAACATATATTCATAAAACAATGGCGGCAACTTGTTTTCTTGACAACACATTCCAGAACAAACCCATGTAGAAATCAGTTCATCACCACTCCTAACATACATCTAAAAGCATCATTGCCAGATTCCACCTGCCATCATACATTCCCAGCTTCAACAGCAACATAGCATGTAGCTCCATCCCCATCTCTGCATTTCCATTCCATTCTCAGTCTTGTAGTGACACCACAAGGCCTTCCCTGCATTGCACTTGGCAGCATCATTCCATCTCTCACTCACTTCCAATTCAGTCCATTACCACCTGCACATATTCCTTGAACAGCCCTGCAAATCACTATCTACTTAACATTGCAGTTGCAACACCTTTGCAATACACAGCTAGCCAACTCTCCAACCTGCAATGCATCTTCTTAGTACCACCAGATTCAGCCATCTCAGCTGCTATCTCCTTATCAATCAAAGCCATTGAGCCAAAAAACTACAGCTGCAGCTGCAATTCACAAGCACTCAGCTCATAACCAAACAATTAAACCTTCAATTAACACCAAACCCATTCCATCAATGTTTAAGAACACAAAGACCCATTGAGCCAAATCTTCAATTCCTCTTCAAATACAAGTTTCATAAGCAACCCATCTCCTAATTTTTGCATCTTCACAGTAGCATCAAATTCCACAAACCCTAGCTGAGCTATTTCTTGGACAAAACCACTCGCCTCTCTGTCAAATTCAATACCAACATCGAACCCCAGCATCACAACTGAATTCAACCCTGAACTTGTCTCTTGATTTGTTTCCAGATTCTGATACCTAGATCCATTCTCCCTGAACTTGTCTCTTGATTTCACCATCTCTTTCTTGAACATCATCTCTGTCTTAATCCCTATTTCTAAATCCATTTGAAGCAATCGGTTTCCGAACTGCCTTCTCTCAATTTGTCTATTTCACAGGAGTGGGCAGCCATGGCTGCTGTTCTTTCTTGGTTTATGGTGGAATGAATGAACAAATGATTGGGAAGAGATTACTCTTCTCGATTTAGGGTTAGAAATGATTGGGTGGTTATTAACACTCCAATACATAAGCTAAGGGACACCCCAATGGGAACCCTATAACAGCTACCCACCCCTTAACATCAGCGTTTTTTAGTGCTCCCGTAGAACTGGTCGACCCTTAACCTTGATTCGATTCTCTAGATAGTGTTCTCCTAGGAAATGACAGCTTTGCCCCTTTATGCTCCAATTGAATGCTCTCTCCTTCTTTCGAGTTCCTCCGCTAATAGCAACCGTCCATTATTTTTCGAATCTACTTCTTCTCTTCAATGAAAGTCATCACTAACGTTGTCGTGCTTTTCAGAGACAGAAATTTGCATCACTAAAGCCGACAAACTTTTCAGACGAAGATAAAGAAATAAAAGCGAATAATGAGAAATAGGCCGCCTCCAACACTTTTGACATGTTTCCTCATCTTTTGATCCAAATGACTCCAAAGTACCTAAATACTCAAATACAAAACATAAGATACATAATTTACAAGAAAACTAGCAGAGAAAGCATAAACAATAGATAAATAATACGGTGTTTTAGACACCTATCACCAAGTAAGCGCATTTTTTTTTTTTGGTGTTTGCTGATGTTCTTATGAGTTTCATGAAGTGATCATGTTGAAACCATATATTTATGCATGTGAGCAGGATTTTATTGAAAAACCCTTGTTTTTTGAAAACGTATGTTCGTTTGATCATTAGTTTTTGAAAACTAATAATAATCCCTGATTTAGGAGAGATTTTTCTTTGTATATGCATACCTAGGTCCAGTGATAAAACTAAGTTTATGAGCTTTCATGTGAACCAAAGTTTTATCATGAAAAGATGAATTTTCACAAAACCGAAATAAACTTTCGTTTAAAGAATGACGATGATACGAAGAAAGGGTTTTTCTTCTTTATATATATAAACTTGTGTCCAGTGATAAAATTTTGTTTATGAGCTTTCATATAAATCAAAACTTTATCTTATGATGTGTATGTTTTCACAAAATTGGAATAAACCTTCGTTTCAAAGACTGAAGACGATACGAAGGAAAAGTTTATTTTTTTTATAAAACCTTGTTCTATTCATTGATTTTTTATGAAACCATGAAGTGTCCACAAATTTTATTTTTTCGTGAGCCTTGCTCACGTCAATTTTTTATTTATTTATTTACGTGAGTAAATCACGTTTTTTTTTTATATATATGCAAATATATATTATTTTCTTTAAAATCAAAACTTGAGTTTTGTGTAGTATTACTTAGAAGTAAACAATTATTTATGATGAAATAATGTTTTATTTTCCGTAATTCCATGGTGAATGTTCACACGGTAGAAATTTTCATGATTTTATGAAAAATATGAGTTTTTTGAACGTCTTTTGTAGGTTCAAAGAGACGAACGATTTTGGAGTGTTAACTCTAGCATTACCATCACTAATGTTAGTGGAAGAGTAAAAGGTAAGAGTTAAGAGTTACCTTGTTTGTATATGCTTGCATGAGCATTTTTCCAATTACTTCATTCCGCTGATGTTTGTATGATGTACTGAAGCGGAGCATTGTGTGCATGTTACAACTACTTTGCAAGATGTCTGATTCACAAACCAATGATGCTTCCAAAAATGATATGTGTGTGTACAATGATACTTCTAGAGAAGGTTCACACATAGATGATGAT
>JAJJWX010004339.1:0-16432 GCA_023529315.1 Papaver bracteatum
TCTTTTTAATAAAACTAAACTTTAATCGATATATGTATGGAATAAGATTTTGCTAATATCAATCATAGTAATTGTACAAGTCACCCACATGATATGTACGTGGAGTGTAGTGGTACTAGTGGAATTGAGTTGTAAATTGTAATCCAAATCAAACAGGGGAGTGTGTTTTCACATTGTGTCCGTGTGCAAATTTTAATTAACGAGAAATGGGCACATATCAACAAACTGATCATTCTTTATTTAGTCTCTCAATCATTTTGATGCCCCCCTTGAGATGCTGCCCAAAGTTGAACTTCGGGTACTTTGCCTCAAGGCCGGGCCTATCTAGTGATGTCTGATTGTGCAGTGACTCAGACTAATAGCCCGTTTGCCTGTCAAATTTCAAAGCGACTTATAGGAATCGAAAAATTAACGTTTTGCGAATTTTTTTTTTTTTTTTTTGCTTTTGACTTCGACTTCTGGAGAAGCAGAATTGTATCCAAATGCGCGTTTTTATGGGAGACAAATATTTTTGTGGGTCTCAGGGGACGGCGAACGTCAAGTCCGAAAAGCTTACAACTTTCTTCTACAACTAGACTGCTACAGGGCAAAAAGGGTTGGATTTTAAGGTTTTTGTACTTGAGTGTCCACATTTCAATCCTAGTTAGCAATTCAGGGTACATGTAGTAGTTCGCGACGGCATACGTACGGGAACTATATATACAGATTCAGATAGGTCGGATTCGGTCAAAAATCCGGTCAACGGTTCGTTGTTCGGACGGTAGTTCGGAACGACATACGTACGTGTATATTCGTTTTAGAAATGGGAGTTCGCCACTTAAAATTCGGGTTACATACATGATAAATTGATAAGTATTATGACCTTATTACGAGACTAATTTTATCTGTATATGATCATAAGATGGAAAAAAATATTTTAACGTGATTATTTAACAAGAAGTAAACAATTTAATCGCATAAATGTATTTTAAAACGAGTTTATAGACTTTTAAACAAAAATCAACGCAAAAAACACTGGTTAAACAGCTACCAATAGAAAAGTTTAACTGAATAATTGTATTTACATATAAAGTATATGCAAAATCAAACAAAAACCAATCAAACAGAACTCTTGTCAGAGAGTTACCTATGGGAGAGCGAGGTTGGGCGTTCGCATCTTAAATTATTTAAACTTTCAAATTGTGAGGCCAATATAATGCGCGAACTAGGTTTAAACTAATTTCATATCATTCAAATTCGGTCAGTTCGGTTACGTTCGCGAATCATTCGTGAGGTCAATATAATCCGCGAACTAGGTTCAGAGTTCAAATAGTTCGGAAGTACCATTCGAATTCGGTCAGTTGGGATACGCTTAAATAGTTAAAACTACTAACTAGGGTTTTGATCGAACTAGATACATAATTCAATCAGAGGGTATATATCTGGAAAGAAAAAGAATGACATAGAACGAAACGTGAAACTCTAATAGTAGTATGAAAGAGTCTAGATCCTAGTTAGCAATTGGTCATACGCATACGTACGTCTATAATTTATTTAGAAATATGAATTTGACACACAAAATTCGGTATGTGTTTTTATTAAATATAGAAAACAAATACTAAACATTAAAAAAACGTCTTTGATTTGTGTATTGAATATACTATACATAAAAATGTAGGAACTTAACATCAAATAAGCTTTGTCTTATAGAGCGTTTGGATACACATCAAGAAGTAACTTTTTGACTTTTAAATAGCAAAAAGTCAGTTTGTGTGTAGAATTCCAGAACGATTTCTAGAAGTAAAAAAATCGACTTTACCATATTGACACAACTAGTTTATCACATCACCTGGCATGGCAAATGGATATTTTTGCATGGTGCATAGGAATAGGCCTCAGCAGCCATGCTTTCCCCCCCACGCTGCACCCGTATTAGTGAGTCAGTCATATCCTCGTTTGGTGATCAAGGATTTTTTTTCCTATCGGAATCCCTGTGCACCATAATGCTTGCTCTAAAGCTATCTAACCTCAATAATGCAAGTGTATTCCTTTCTAAGCGTTTGGTATTGGATTGGATAAGGCTTCTCTTAAATATAGCCCATGCTTTTATTAACCATAACCCACATAAATTAAGTCATTAATTCAACCAAACGGGTTCTTGTGATTATTAACATAACCTATAAAATCATATATAATTTTTATATATAGCCAAAATAAATTATCAGATCCATAAATCAAAAAAAATAAAATAAAGTTAGAACGCGTAATTGGGGGATATGAATTACTTCCCCCAACCCATTGTGTGTGTTAAGGGGTTATTTTTTGTTATGAAAATACTAAAATACCCTTCCCACAAAATAAAAATAAAAAACTTAAAATAAAAAACAAAATCATATCCCACATTTCAATCTCCACTTCTTATTAATCTTATTTAGGGGTAGAGCTTTGAAACCCAAATATTCCCCATTCTCTTTCAAATTCTAAACTCTCTCCACTCTCTATCTATATCAAATTCTCTTCTCCTCACTTTGGAAACGATTTTTTTTTATTCGGAAGTGATGAAGATCATGCTGAAAGTGATGATGACCATGCCGGAATTGATGAAGACCATGCCGGTATCATGTTCCGGCATATGGTCTTCATCAATTCCGGCATGGTCTTCATCACTTCCGTTTTGAATTTTTTCTGGTTTTAATCACTCCACTGCCGGCATGGTCAGTTGATATGAAGACCATGCTGGTATTGTTTTTCCGGCATATCATGTTGCTTTATTTTCTATGCCATAAACTCAATATTGTGTCTTAGCATACCAAATTTCGCTGCTTCTTGAGAGGAAAAATCGTAGTTGCAATAATGATGGATTCTTAGTGCCCCGAGCACTTCCAGTATTTCCATACCTGCAGTTACCTAATAAGTCAAGAACCACTAAGATTTCAGCATGACAACCAATATGAAAGTTATAAGGCCTAATATATACAAGCTGGGTTCTATTTAATAATGTTTAATATAAATTAAGTAAGTAATTCAAATGAGACAGCTTTGAATGATTACAAGGATATACAAATTAGTTACCTTGGAGCTGTCGGAATCATTTTGAAGTTTGGGAAATTTACCGTCTTCTTAACTCACACTTCGGCTGATAATGTGTTTGCTGAGGTATCCTGGTAAAAGTTTCTGTTACATTCCTTGTCTCTCTGAACCCATAATGGATTCTTCCTCGGGTGTTCTCATAGTTTTGTCAGCTGATACATGATCTGTTACTTCACTCTGTTCCTCTGCTCTACTTCGCCACCGAGAGGATTCTTTCCCACTACAGTTCACAAACATGGACACTTCAGATTTGCTGATAAGTTGAGATGGTTGGTGTTGCTGTCAAAAATACAGTTTCTCCTTGTTGCTTGGTGAGTAGAAAAAGGGGGCAAGGACCGACAGCATGGAGAGAATTATGAGAGCACAAGCACAACCTTTGAGGGGAAGCAACATGAGTTCTTACATGTCTAACAAGAAGACCATGGAGATAAATCCTGAGAAACGACTGGTCAGAGAAAGACTTGGTGGTTCAGTTCTTAGCTGTTGAAATCATGAATTTGGTTGCGTAATACATTATGCCTAACCAAAGTCTCCTAGTTAGTACTAGAAAAAGAGAAAAGTGTATCATTCGCTGCTACTTGGTAACTATAGAGGAGTTCACAGGATGACGCTAACAGTGAGAATTAAAACTGCAATGACAGAACCTGGGAAATCCACAAAAATATAACAGAATATGAATGACAAAATAGTTTAACCAGAATTTCTGTATAACACAATTTTCATACCCATTACATGCTACATACCAAATGCCAATAGTTTCTAAAACTAGAACAGAACACTGGAAATGTAAAGCGTGAATTAAATTTTACCGTAAGAACACATTCTCGTGTTTTTCTTCTTAGGAGTCTTCTGTTTGGATTGATTCCTCTATCTGTCCATTCCCCACATAAGTACCAGAGTTAACTGAAACTAAGCTTTCAATATAATTCACCTCGGTACTAACACTTCTACTACCCATATCTCGGCTGATAGCACTTCCATCTTTTAGGTCATATAAAACTAACTTACCCTCCAACATTAATAGAATCTCACAATTCTTGGAAGATGATACAAACCTCCACAAATAATAACCATGAGTACCCATGTTTTCCCTAGTTATTAGTTCATGGGTAATGGTATAACGCTTAGTCCAAGATTCACGAACACCATAATCTTGCATAACCCATAGTTCAACATGACTAATAAGATAATTATCATCAGCAACAACACTATTACGTCTGAATGGGAGGAGCACACATAGGCAACCTTGTAACACTGCTTCAGTAGCAAAATACCAAGTTTTAGTCACCTTGAATTCGTTAAACAGTTCCACTTCTTTGAATCTTTCATCGCTGATATTCAATGAAACAATAAGCATGCCTTCCCTTCTATCGCCAGCAAGGAAATGAAAATCTCCATTAACAAGTACACCAGATTTCCGATCAGAAAAGAAATAATAAGGGATGGTGACAGCACATTTCCATGAATCAGATTTTAATGTGTAGACATGGACTTCAGTACCAGTTTCATTATTACCTACACCTAATACCAATTTGTAATCATCATTCTTGAAATCATAACCAAAAGCATACATTCTGATATCGTAGACATTAATTTCAACTGTTAGTGTTTTAATCTTCTTGTATTCACCAGTGGCTGGGTTCCAAACAAAGAAGTACAATTCCTTGAGACGAAGACGTAACAGAAGGCAAACCAGACCGTTACAAGAACCTAATAATATAATTGCACGATCTAACGATGCATATGGGTAATACAATTGGGTGAATTCACTCTTCTCCAACAGAGATGGTTCTAATGAATCGTAATTTGTAGAGAAGATCACGCTGTGATACATCAGAAGACCTGCTACCATTAGATTACTGGATATATTTCTATGGGGAGTAAAATCAAGATGCATTTTAGCAAAACCCGGATCAGAAATTAACGAAAACCAAGTTTTACAGACACTTACATACGAATGTTGATTTCACCGGTACTCTTAACAAGATTTGGAGGTAAATCTCTTCTGGAATGCTTGACATCTTCTTCGTCTTTTTCTCAATTAACGTCACAACTCTAAAACTGAACTGATCACAAATTAATCACCCAATTTACAGATGAGGAAATATGATGGGAGAAATTGGGGTTCAGGGTTTGATATTTAGGTTACAGATGAATAAAGAAGAAGGAGATGGAAGAGGCTGTTTAAACGAGCTAATAATGCAGATAGTGAAAAATGGGTCGGGCTTTTCAAAATAGGTCAATACAGATCCAAAGATGTGGTTTGATATTCAGTGCCCTGTTTTTTTGCCAAGAGGGTGTGGTAATGTCAGTTCCATGGTTTCCTAATACAAAAATGATTAACGCACCGAAAAGGTGCACCGCACCCTGTCCCACGGAGAGAGAGTGAGACAGAAAAAAATAAAATTGGCCCCCACCAATGGCCCTCACCCCCTGCTAATCACCGCACCTTTTCCTAACAGCCGTTCGATTTCATCACGGTGCACAGCCGCGGTGCGTGTATCATTTCTGTTCCTAATATAACCTTTGTTTTTTTTTAGCCAAGTCATAACATTAAAGCCAAAACAGTAATTACAAATAATTACTAGGGGATCCGAGGATCCCAGACCCTTTAGAGAGCTATAGGGCAGACAAAACCTCTAAAAATCTAAGGAATATAAATGGGAAAAACATGCCCTTACATGAAAACGTAAAAACCTATAACACCTTAAACTTCAAGCATTAATATCACACGAGTTCCAAGCACCCTACAGACTACTCATGTCCGTAGCAATCATCATTCCAGCAACATAACTTCTTTCAAAAAAAACATAACTTCATTTAAAATTGCGTTTATGCGATTGCAAAGGTCCGTGCACGTTACTACCCCTCGATGTATTACCCTTAATTGATGCAGTAGTCAACTTCATATTTATAAATTCAAGACTCTCTATACTTCTTCCTCCGCAATAGGGTCAAACCCTTTGTCTTTGATAGGGGAGTTTATTATAGACAGTGACGGAGCCAAACAAAATTTTGAGAGGGGTCATGGAAAATCCCTAACAAAACTTTATGTATTTGATCCCCTTAATGAGCAAAAATGCTCATAATTCCATCAAATTTGCCCCCATAGCAGAGCAAAAATTCTGAAAATCCAGTTAATTTTGCACTGAGGTTGAGAAACAAGTGGGGGCGGGAGACCCCATTTGTCTCTATGTGCCTCCGTCCCTGATTATAGACCCCCCTGGAATAAAAGGTACAATCGCTGATCGATTAATATCAACATCCATCCCTTCATTATAATCTGTTTCAACATGTTCCACAACCTCATTGACCACCTTCTCCGCTAATTCATCAATAAGATTATTTGCTGCAACATCTATAATTTTTTGAGCGAACTTGGACATACGTATTTCCTCTTCCGAGAGATTCTTTTTAGATTTATTCGTACATTTACGTCTTTTATTGTTACCAACAACAACCCCCTGTCTAATTTCATTAATAGTGGGATCATCCACTACTACTAAGGAGTTTTGAGTAGTAGGGGCGAGGAATGAGGTACCGCTCTCCGATACAATAGTTTCAGGTATGGTTTCATTCACAACAACTCCATCAGCTTCAAGAACCGGAGGGATTATTCTCGATTGTTGACTACAGATACCATCTTTAGGAGTTATATGTTTATCCACTTCTTCACCCTTACCTTCCTGGTTGTCGCCCATCACATCATCTGCCTCAGTTTCGTCCATTTTTTTAAAAAACATCAAATTTCCCAGTGTTTACGTTACCTGAATTTTCAACACCGTTGTCACTGAATTTAGTTTTTGTACCCTTAGCTAATTCGAATACAAATTGTCTTCTTTCCTATAACGATCTATTATTGTTGTTGACTTCTTCAGTTGTTGGGGGAACAAAGTCTCTGTTCCTATTAGCTTTTTTACGATCTCTAAAATTATTATTTGCTACATTAACTGACTTAGTAGCAACAATTTTTTAAGCTAGAGGCCATGATTAGCTTTACATTGATCAATAGAATGACGTAAAACCTTGCAGTGCTCGCAAAACTCAGGATGTTTTGGAATTTCTACCACCTGTGCATAACCCTCGGGATCCCAACTTGATTGAACGTAAACAGTTTTATCAAACGGTTTTGAAAAATCGATCTCAACTAAAACTGATGCATAATAACCAAACGTCTTTTTCAAAGTTAGTTCATCAACTTTGACAGGTTTACCAAGAGTTGCTGACATACCTAGCAGGATTTTTTCCGTCCAATATTCTTGCCACAAGCCCGGATATTGAACCCAAACAAGTGTCGACGAAGCTTTTTGTTTTTTCGGATCAAAACCAGTCGTCCATGGTTGAACGCGAACATCATGGATGATTGGAATTTGTTTTACAGTCGTCTCAATGATGTAAGGACGGTCTTCTAGAACTTTGTTTGCATCTTCAGCGTTTGCAAACGTCATTGTAAAGAAACCCTTAGGCAAAGGGATAAATCTGCAGCTGCCATTAATTTGCCATTGTGATAAAAGGTTTTGTGTTGCGATCTCGAACTTCTGCCATTAACCATTATCCTAATTTTTGGATTCATTATGTTTCCTAATTGCAATTGAAATCCTTTTAGGGATTCTGGAGAGGCCTATATATAAGAAGAAGAGATGAGAGTATTCTCCATCTAAATTTTAATCTAACAATGTCGACGGCGACACCATTAGAAGAGCTGTATCCGAGCCAAGATGATCTCCTATACGAAGAAGAAATTCTGAGAAATCCATTCAGTTTGAAGCTATGGTGGAGATATCTAATCGCTCGCAAGGAATCTCCCTTCAAAAAGAGGTCAGTGTTGTACGAACGAGCTCTAAAAGCTTTACCTGGTAGCTATAAACTCTGGTATGCATATCTTAGAGAACGGCTAGAGATTGTACGAAATCTTCCTGTAACTCATTCTCAGTATGAGATTTTGAACAATACATTCGAAAGAGCTTTATTTACAATGCATAAAATGCCTAAGATTTGGATCAAATATTTGCAAACCCTAACTGAACAAAAATTAATAACGCGTACGCGTAGGAGTTTTGATAGAGCGTTATGTGCTTTACCAGTCAGCCAACATGATAGAATATGAGAACCTTATGTGTATTTCGTCTGTCAGAGAGGGATCCCAATTCAGACTTCGCTTAGGGTTTATAGGAGGTACTTGAGGTTTGATCCAGCTCAAATTGAAGATTTTATTGAGTTTTCGAAGAATTCTAAGCTATGGCAAGAAGCTGCAGAGAGATTAGCTCAAGTTTTGAATGATGACAAGTTTTACAGTGTTAAGGGCAAGACGAAACATCAGTTGTGGCTTGAATTGGGTGATTTGCTTACTAGTCATGCAACCGAGGTGTCAGGTTTGGATGTCGATGCGATTATTAGAGTTGGAATTAGGAAATTAACAGACATGGTTGGCAATTTATGGACATCTTTGGCGGATTATTATATACATAAAGGCTTGTTCGGGAAGGCCAGAGATGTGTTCGAGGAGGGAATCACTACTGTGGTTACCGCTAGAGATTTTGGAGTCATTTTTGATGCGTATACTCAATTTGAATTGAGTCTAATTTCTTCTCGTATGGACTCATTACATGACAATCCAAGAACCAAGCAAAAAGAAGAAGAACAGGGAAAGAAAAAAGAAACAGTAGATGATGTACGTTTTTATCCTAAGCTTTCACTATCTGAGTTTACAAAAAAGATTATTAATGGTTGCTGGTGCAATAATCATGATGATATTGATTGGAGGATATCTAGATTGGATCATCTTATGGACAGAAGGCCTGAGCTTGCTAATAGTGTTCTTCTGCGGCAAAATTCTCACAACGTTGAACAATGGCATAGAAGGGTTAAGCTCTTCGAGGGTAATCCAGTAAAGCAAATACTGACCTTCACCAAAGCCGTAAAAACTGTGGATCCCATGAAAGCAGTGGGTAGCCCTCACACTCTATGAGTCAGAACTAGAAGATATAAAGATAAAAGAGAATTATATTATTGAATAGTGTTAATTACATTGAGAACCTATAGGGTATATATAGCGATACCATAACTTTGTATGCAAGAATAATACTTGTAAATAAATTCATACTAAATATATAAAATACTATATATAACCCTAAATACTAAAACTTTCCATATAATTAATTATTACCAATCCTATACTCTAACACCCTCCCTCAATCTCATGGGGATTGCAAATCACATGAGATTGGCCTTGAAAGTTGTTGATGAAGTGCGGTGCTAATAAACGCAGCGCATTGCCTGCAAAATTGGGATAGATGACGAAAAGATAGAGAACAAAATTAATTAATCAAAGAATGACGGAGGCTGCGCAGTTGAACAGAAAGTCGAGAAGAAAATAATTGGTGGGGTAGAAAGTGAAGTAGTAAGGGGACAGAAGTTGGGTACTGGCAATCGGTGGTATTGGTAGAGTAGTAACAGAAAAGGAATCAGAGAAGGAGAAGGAAACAAAATTTATCGACAAGAGAAGTAAGGTACTGTCCGTAAACAAAGATGGAAAAGAAAATATAAAAGAGAAAGTGGACAAAACAGGTGTTTTAGGGTTGAGACGTGACAGAAAGAAAACATTTAGAGAGAGGTATTGGGACGTGGTCACTTGGAGGAAGAATAAGAAGGAGAGGCGGTGGTGGTGAGGAGAGACGGTATTGTATTTTTCACTGTGTTTCTCTTTACCGGTCATGATGGCAAGTGAATTGATACGACTGTTTTTGGTAATGGAGCTGGATAAGAAAACTGTATAGGAGAGAGCAAAAATTGGGCCTAAGCTAGGTACTGTTGGGCTCAGTACGATGGACGGAGGTGATGAAAAGAATAGAAGAAAGTGGGCTACTGGACGATTTCAAACAGTGGGGAGATCGAATTAATTAACGAAAAAGAGGAGTGAGGGTATTGTAGGTGACGAAACAAATTTATCAGAGAAGTTGTTAAGAGAAGAGAAGTGGGACATGGAATTTAAGAGAATGATAGGTAGCGGTGAAGATGGACGTGGGAAGTAGGACGTGATGATGTGCTGTGGAAGTGTATAGGCAGAGGGTGAGGACTAATGTTTGGTAGCAAACCGATCGAACAAACCTAAAAAATAATCATATTACAACGGAAGAAAGATCTGGAGGGCGGTAGAATTGGAAGCTACATCCGCCGGTTAGAAAAGAAAACAAGGTGGGCAACTGGTCCGGATCGAACCCGCTGATACCAAGTCAGAACTAGAAGATATAAAGATAAAAGAGAATTATATTATTGAATAGTGTTAATTACATTGAGAACCTATAGGGTATATATAGCGATACCATAACTTTGTATGCAAGAATAATACTTGTAAATAAATTCATACTAAATATATAAAATACTATATATAACCCTAAATACTAAAACTTTCCATATAATTAATTATTACCAATCCTATACTCTAACACTATGGATTTCTTTCGCCAAGCTATATGTAGATCACAACGATATTGCAAATGCAAGGGTTATCTTTCACAAGGCAGCGCAAGTTGATTACAGAACTGTAGATAATCTCGCCACTGTTTTGTGTGAATGGGCATAGATGGAACTGAAGCTTAAAAACTTTGAAGGAGCACGGGAGATATTGAGAGATGCAACAGCAGAGCCTTCCGCGGAGGTTAAAAGGAGAGTTGCTGGTCTTGGTAATGAACCAGTGCAGATGAAGTTGCATAAATCCGTGAGAGTATGGACATTGTACGCAGATCTAGAGGAGGGTATGGGAACTCTGGAGTCAACTCGTGCAGTATATGAGCGGATAATCGATTTGAATATAGCTACGCCATAGATTATAATCAATTATGCGAGCCTATTGGAGGAGCATAAATACTTCGAGGATGCCTTCAAGGTTTACGAAAGAGGTATCAATATATTCAAGTATCCGCATGCAAAGGATATTTGGGTCACATATCTCTCAAAGTTCGTCAAAAGATATGGAAAAACGAAGTTGGAAAGGGCGAGGGAGTTGTTTCAGAATGCAGTTCAAACGGCCCCTGCTGATTATTTGAAGCCGCTGTATTTGGAATTTGCAAAACTGGAAGAAGATCATGGTCTTGCTAAGCGTGCCAAGGAAGTCTATGACCAAGCTATAAAAGCTTTACCTTCCAAGGAGAAGCTCCAGATGTACGATATTTACATATCCCGTGCAGCAGAGTTTTACGGTGCTCCAAAAACAAGGGAGATATATGAGCAAGCCATAGAATCTGAGTTGGCGAGCGAAGATGTCAAGACTATGTGCATGAAATATGCGGACCTCGAGAAGAGTTTAGGAGAAATTGACCGTGCTCGTGCTATATACACTTTCTCATCCCAGTTTGCGGATCCACGATTAGACAATGATTTCTGGAGCAGATGGCATGAGTTTGAGGTGAAGCATG
Organism: Papaver bracteatum; assembly: GCA_023529315.1. Taxonomy (NCBI): domain Eukaryota; kingdom Viridiplantae; phylum Streptophyta; class Magnoliopsida; order Ranunculales; family Papaveraceae; genus Papaver; species Papaver bracteatum. Next base: position 11,484 of record JAJJWX010004339.1, read on the forward strand.
GGAATGAGGACACTTTCAGAGAAATGCTTCGAATAAAGAGGAGTGTTTCTGCTAGTTACAGTCAGACTCATATCATTCTGCCAGAGAATCTACTGCAGAAGGATTTAAGGTTAAACCTTGAAACTGTGGTATTGAAAAGTGTTGGAGACCCCAAAGATGAAATGGATAAGCTAGACAGACGGTTAGCCACTGCAGCTCAAGAAAATAGTACACAATCCCGTGTCATCCGTACACCATCTGGTGGAAGGAAGGTCGTTGCCGACCAGAATACAATCGAATTACCCGAAGGCGATGATGATGAGGATGTTAATGAATTCGAAATTGCACGTAGAAGAGATATCCCTGCTGCGGTATTTGGGGATTTGGCTCGTGAAGCTGAAAATGTCAGGAAGAGGGAGAATGCCCGCAAGCTTGGCGCCCTTGAGAGGATAAAGAGGCAAAAGACGGTTAGGTCCTTGATAGCAGTATGAGCTGTGGTAGATATGGAACAGAGTTGGTTTACCAGTTGACGAAAAATGAATGGCTGCAACACCTTGTTTTCAAGATAACGCAACCTAGGCCAGGATAGCCAAACACGGCAGTAGTGTTTTTATGTTCGAGTGCTCTGAGGTTTTGGATTGGTCTTGGATTATTGAAGTTAAGTGGGATTCATATTCAGTTAAATTGTAGTTCCAATTTAAGTTGCTCTTAACTCTTCTTTGTAAATAGGATGATGTTATTTACACATCGATCCATGTAATTTTCCTCAGGTCTCTCTATATCAAAGAACCTTTTTAATAAACTTTGTAAGTGTTTACACGAATAAGAATCTTCAAATTTGTGTTTACACATCAATCTTTTGCAAATAGGAGTTTACCCGTAATTTGAATTTCCTAATCCGTATTACGAATTTGAATATGCAAATAACCATAATTGTTTAGCAATTTACAAATTTTGCCATTCTACAAAAATGGAAAATTAAAATCAATTTGGTTATATTATCTTATGCAACCTATTTTCTAGGATTATTAGTTTCAGCATATATGATTTGACCGAATTTTTCTCGGCAGGTTTGAATGTATGTATATGATTTTGTAACTTTTGTTTATTATAGGATCCGGTTTTTCATTTAATTCATTAATCACTCTCTTTATTTGAGGAAAAACGAATCTGTTTTTTGCATTTTGAACTTTCGATTTCGTTTTTGCATATATATATATGGGTATAGCCGTAAGGATGGGATACAGTTTCTTCATTTGATTCATCAGTGACTCTCTGTATTAAACTTCTCACGTACACATTGGCACGTATATAAGCTGTCCTATTCTTTTGCTATTTCTTTGTTGTAACAACTGTAATCTGTAGTCTATCTATTCTCTATCTATTTAGTTTTTAATCTTCCTAGTCATTAGCCGCATCTATTCTTCTGCGTTTGCCGTTGTATAACCTTATCACATTACTCTTGTACTCATATATATACAGTTCAATGAAGTAACTTTCCACACAGTTGTGTGAGATAAAACTCTAAAATAATATTTCTGCATGGTAATCTAGAGCTAGGTTAGATTTTTTTTTTTTTTTTTTTAGAGTTTATCTACAACTGCGATATCATGTCTGGAGAAGATGATAATCAAATCCCTCCTTCTTCCAGTGTCTCAATACCCACACCTAATGGAAATTCAGTTCTTCCTCAATCAAGTCCCTATTATGTGCACCGAGCCGATAATCCAACCACTGTTATCTTTACTCCTCTCCTCACAGATGATAACTACTGCATCTGGGAATGAGGTATTTGGAAAGCCCTCAGTGCCAAAGCCAAATTAGGTTATATAGATGGCACCATCATCAAACCCACGGATCCAACAGATCTTCTCCATTGGACCCATGCAGATGATTTGGTTGGTAGCTGGATTGAAAACTCAGTCGATCCAGTTATCAGATCAAGTATCCAGGATTTCCGAGCTGCACGTGAACAATGGATGGAGATTAAGAATCGTTTCTTTCATGACAATGCACCGAAACTTTTTGCCCTCAAATAGTCGATCTCGTCTCTGAAATAAGAGAACAACAATGTCGCAATGTATTTTACTCAAATCAAGACGCTATGTGATCAAATTGATACATTCAGACTCATTCAACCTTGCATCTATGCTGCCGGAAAGGATTTTGTGGATCACCATGCCCAAGATAGAGCAATGGAGTTTTTATAGTGACTGCATGATCGCTTTTCTGCATTGCGCGGTCAGTGTTCGCTGATGGATCCCTTTCCGTCAGCATCCAAACTCTATAATATGGTGAGGCAATAAGAACAGCAGCAAGGTATTAACTCATCTTCTCTTTCTCAAATTGAATCTACAACACTGAATGTATCTCGCAGTGACTCCAACTTCGCAAGATCGAATCAGCGATCTGCCTACAACTCTAGAACCGGTAATGGTAATGGTACTAACAAGAGACCAAGGCCTTTTTTCGATCATTGCAATAAGCATGGACACTGTAGACTTACCTGCTGGAAGCTCAATGGCTATCCAAAGGATCCTCTAAGACCGAGAGACACTGCACCTCCTGCCTACGCTGCTGCTGCTAATGTTCCTGTCACTCCTGCTGCTCCGGATATAACAGCTGCACAATATGCAAGACTGTTATCTTTACTTGAACCGAATTCTGCTGAAACAGGCACCACTTCATATGCCAACTTTGCAGGTACTTCACTAAACTGTACTTCTCTTGTATGGATTATAGACAGTGGCGCGACCCATCATATATGTTCTACTATATCTTGTTTTTCTTCTTATACGTTGCTTATGCACCCAATCACGGTTCAATTGCCAGATGGCTCAAAAATATCTATGACTCATATTGGGACAGTAAATTTATCTCCCAATATTCAATTACTTAATGTTTTTCGCATTCCAAGTTTTAAATTCAACTTGATTTCTGTAAGTCAACTTACAAGCACAGCTAATTGTTGTATTCAATTCTCACGCGAGTATTGTATATTCCAGGTGCTTCACAAGAAAATGGAGATTGGATGGAGTAGGCACATTGCAGGCCTATATTATTTTAGTTTTCAACCATCGGTTTCTTCCTTTGCTGCAAATAAGCCAGTCGACACATGGCACTATCGTCTAGGCCATCCAAATATGAATTATTTCAATTTTTTGTCTCGCAAATTTCTTTACATTCGTTATTCGTTTAAGCACTTGTGTAATGTATGCCCCAGGGAAAAACAATCTCGCCTTCAATTTAATAAAAGTGTTTCATTGTCTAAGCATTCTTTTCAATTAATTCATGCTGACATTTGGGGACCTTTTTCTACCCCTTCTTTAACTGGTGCTAAGTATTTTCTTACAATTGTAGACGACTACTCAAGATGTACTTGGGTATTTTTAATGAAGGTGAAATCCGAAACTTTAAAGTTTCTCAAATATTTTTTTTTCTTTTTTTATCAAACAATTTGGTCATAAAATTGCCAACATCTCCTCTGGTATTAATAACTTAATTGTTCCACAACTCCAAACCTTTAGGTCTGATAATGGCTCGGAGTTCAAATCAAAAGAACTTCAATCCTGGTTTCATGAAAATGGAATTTTACATCAAACCAGCTGTGTTTATACTACACAACAAAATGGTGTTGTTGAACGAAAACATCATCATCTGCTTAATGTGGCAAGAGCCTTACGCTTTCAAGCCAATCTACCCATACGTTTCTGGGGTGAATGCGTTTTGGCGGATACTTATCTTATCAACAAATTGCCAACCCCGGTTCTATCTCATAAATCCCCACATGATATGCTATTACACACACCTCCAGATTATTCATCTCTTCGTGTCTTTGGTTGTCTTTGCTTTGGCAGAAACATTCGAATCTATCACAAGTTTGATCAACGTGCCAAACCAGGAATTTTCATTGGATATCCTTATGGCCAAAAAGGTTATACAGTCTATGATCTTGCATCCAAAAAACTTATGTATCTCGAGACGTAGTTTTTCATGAAGCTATATTCCCATTACATGATTTGTCTCCTACTCCATCGTTGTCTGTTCCCACATCAGACCCACCATCTGAATATATTATTTATGACACAATATTTAATCCTTTAACTTCCATACAATCGCACCGTGACACCTTCACTCAAGATCCTAGTTCTAGTCCAATGCATCATTCTGGACACCTGCATTCCTCTGATCTTTCCTCTGCACAACACCCTATCATTCCATGTGGTTCTCAGGGTTCTCAGAATTCTTATCACATTCGTCAGTCAACAGATGCTCAACACTCTCTGGCCACACTTTTAGTTGTTACTTCTCCAAGACAATCGTATGATGTAGACGACAGTTCTTCATTCTCACCTGTCTTGACACCATCTAATTCGTCGATACCTTTATTGGAGTCTGCAATACCTGCACAGAATACTCGTCCAACAAGGGTTCATAATCCTTCACCATATTTGCAGGATTATCATTGCTCTACAGCTACGAGCACCTCTAACTCAATTTATACGATGACAAATTATTTGTCTTTTGACAAATTTTATCCGTCACATCAAGCCTTTCTTGCTTCTGTCATCCTCAATGCAGAACCAAAATCATTTACGGAGGCTAATAAATGTCCAAAATTACGTGCTGCCATGGCCAAGGAAATAATGGCCTTAAAAGCCATTAATATTTGGATATATGTGGATTTGCCACCGGGAAAAACAGCCATTGGCTGTAAATGAGTTTTCAAAATCAAATTCAATGCTGATAGTTCCATTGAGCGATATAAGGCTCATCTAGTCGCAAAGGGTTACACTCAACAAGAAGGCATTGACTACTATGATACTTTTGCTCCTGTGGCTAAATTAGTCAATGTCCGTGTTTTACTCTCCATTATAGAAATCAAAGGATGGTCTCTCCATCAATTAGATGTCAACAACGCGTTTCTCCAAGGGGACCTAGACGAAAAAATTTATATGAAGGTGTTGGGT
>JAJJWX010004340.1:0-73378 GCA_023529315.1 Papaver bracteatum
GCAAAAAATAAAAGTTCAAACATAGCGACAATGGTACTCGTTGGAAAGCTATCGTCGAGGGATTTCCGAATATATAAAATTTATCATTTTTAAACATATGGTTCAAAAGATATTTAAGTTTTATTTATTTATTTATTTTTATTAAGAGAGAGAATAAAAAAAAGGACCGTGACATTACCTTAGGACCAAATCATTATTTTCTAGGACCAAACAATAATATAAGGGTATTTCTTCCACTATAAGATGACATTTACATCATCCATGACATCATCCTAGGACCAAATGATAATTTATATTACCAAATAGGACCAAACATACATTTGACTAGGTCAAATGGACTAGACTCTCTCTAATATATTATTCCTAGGACCTAATGGTATTTCCTACCAATATCAATCCATTACAAGAACCATGAGTGTAGATCCTAAGATTTGGATTCCTAACCGGTTATGATTTTAACGAAAAATCTATTACATTCACAAACAGAGTGTACGTGCGATGCACGTCGTCCAACTGAGAAGTAAGAACTACACGGGAGTCGGGACATGAACAAAAAAGACGTGAAGTAAATGGATAATAGTGAAGTTTTTATGTAAGGTCCTTGTACATGTTTATTATTTTGAAATAAACCCCCAAATATTCTGCATATCTAAGCAGAGTCCTTTCACTCTAACAGATGAAATATAAATGAAAATCATATTTGATGGATGTTGTGAATTGTTCACACGGAATTCAATTTCAGAAAATATCTTAAAATCAGACGGATAAATTTTACATTTGGTAGATCAGATGGTCAGGAAGAGTGGAGCTTGTTCTCATTAAAGGGGGGAGATAGGCTCGAAGGATTCATCTTCGAAGGCTGTTAACGATGATGATGATTTTCTAATAAGCATGTTAAACTCTCGACCATTTTTTATCGAAAAAACATTAAACTTATCACTTTCAATTCTATTTTTAAGATGGATTTTAACGAAACGAAGGTCTCTGAGTAAGTTACTGCACCAATGTTTGCATACACACTTGAATCGCAATATAGATTTTACGGGTAACTGTTGGGGGAGGCTTACGAAATCCGAGCCGCTATGCGCAATACGAAACCTACACAAGCAATGACATACCAATGCGGAAATAACACAACTACGCAATATAGAAGAAATCACACAACACCGACAATTATGTGGAAAAACCCCTCCAAGGTGAAGGGTAAAAAACCACGGGCAAATCTTCCACTACAACAATAATGGGTTACACAACAATTCTCCCAATTTGGGGATACACTCTTCTTCAAGGTGCCTATAGCACTTGGATATCAATTTGGCTAATTACACTCACCCCTAAGGATGGATCAACAATTCATTCATATATAATATGAGATTCACTATCAATTTGAGAATAGATATGATTTAGATACTTGCTACTAGGGTTTGAACAAACCCTAGATTTTTTCCCCTTTGAAGAGATGTGTAAATTGATCAATCAATTCTTCACCACAACAACCAAAAGATCCTTAGCTAAGAACCCTTTCTCCTTCTCTTCAAGATGCTTCAATCTCACCAAAAATTGGTGGTTTAATCTCTCTACCTCACTCACTCTCTTTCTCTTCTTCCTCTCTTTCTCTTTCTTCTCAAAACAAAGAAGAAACCCGTAAGAATGAAAAAACATTATCCTGATGCCTTTTTTTAACAAAACACATTCACAAGGCATGTGTTAAGCTCATCCCTTAAAAGGTTAAGGGATACCTCATTTGTTCGGCCATAAGGAAGTGACCCCAACAATCTCCCCCTCACGACTTATGGCAAGGTACCCGTCACCACCAAACCTGCCCTGCTGCAGAAATACACATGCTTGTATTTTGGTAGCGACTTTGTCATCATATCAGAACCATTGTCATCTCAGATGGATCTTCTCAATATACAAGACCTTCTCCTCGAGAACTTCTTGTATCCACTGATACCTAATATTGATGTGCTTGGACCTCGAGTGAAAACTCGAATTCTTGCTGAGATGGATGGCACTCTGGCTGTCACAGTAAATGATGAACTTATGTTGCTTCACACCGATTTCTCTAACAAACCTCTTCATCCATATAATCTTCTTGCAACTATCTGTAGATGAAATGTACTCTGCCTCTGTAGTAGACAATGCCACACATTTTTGTAACTTGGATTTCCAAGACACAGCTCCCCCTGCATAGGTAAATAAGTAACCCAATGTAGACTTGAGACTGTCTTGAGCACCTGCCAAATCTGAATCTGGCTTGTCACCTCCATAGCACAAACACATATTAGAAGTACCCCTTAAATACCGTAGTATCCATTTCACTGCTTCCCAATGCTTCATAGCAGGATTTGATATAAATATGCTTACCACTCCAACTGCATGAGCTATATCCGGCCTTGTACACACCATTGCATACATCAAACTACCAACTGCGGACGCATAGGGAATTTTGTCCATCTTCCGTTTCTCAACATCATTCACAGGACATTGATCACGAGATAACTTAAAATGGTTTGCAAGTGGACAACTTACCGGCTCAGCCTTGTCCATGTTGAATCTTTGCAACACCTTCTCAATGTAGCTTTCTTGTGATAACCACAACTTCCTCGTTTTCCTATCACGAGTGATCTCCATGCCAAGAATACGCTTTTCTGCACCCAAGTCTTTCATAGCAAAAGACTTTTTCAGATCTGACTTCAACCTGTCAATCTTTTTCTTATCTTTGCCAACAATAAGCATGTCATCAACATATAGCAAAAGAGTAAGAAAATCACCATCAGCAAATTTTTGAATGAATACACAATGATCTCTAAGCTGTCCTCTTGTACCCATGTTCCTTCATGAATGATTCAAACTTCTTGTACCATCTTCTTGGAGCTTGCTTCAAACCATAAAGACTCTTCTTTAGCTTGCACACCATGTGCTCTTTACCTTTGACTTCAAAACCCTCGGGTTGTGTCATATACACATCTTCCTCCAACTCACCATGAATAAATGTTGTCTTGACATCTAGTTGTTCTATATGAAGATCCAAACTAGCGGCTATTTCCAAGACAACCCGAATAGAAGAAAATCTCACCACCGGTGAGAAAATATCGTCAAAGTCAACACCCTTTTTCTGCTCATAACCCTTCACAACTAAGCGTGCTTTGTACCTTGGTTGTGAGTTACCATCTTCAGTCTTGATTCTTTACACCCACTTATTCTTCAAAATTTTCTGGTTCTCAGGCTTGTCAACCAAATCAAAAGTGTCATTCTCATCTAAAGAGCCAACCTCTTCTTTCATGGATTTCAGCCACTTCTGACTTTCAGGAACACTAAGAGCTTCTTCATAAGACTCTGGTTCACCTGCATCTGTGAGCATCACGTACTCATGTGGTGTATACTTTGTTGAAGGTATTCTAGTCCTGCTGGATCTTCTCAAATCAGCTTCTGGTTGTTGTTGTTGTTGCACTTCTTGCTCAACATCACCCACTGGAACATCTTCATGAGCTTCATCTTCATTTCCATTACCATCAACATCATCATCATGTTGTTCAAGAGTAGGAACAACTGGATTTGGATCCAAGGTCATATCATCTTGAAGCTTTGGCATCTCAATCTTCTCAAAGTCTTCAATAGTATGATCTTCAAGGAATACTACATCCCTACTTCTGATAACCTTCTTCTCAACTGGATCCCAAAATCAGAATCAAACTTCTCTGTTCCATAGCCTAGGAACACACACTGCTTTGCTTTGTCATCAAGCTTTGATCTCTGATCTTTTGGGATATGAACAAATGACCTGCAACCAAACACTTTCAAGTGATCATAAGTAGGCTCTTTGTCTCTCCATACCTTTTCTTCTACTTCTCCATCTAGCGGTCTTGAAGGACATCGATTGATCAAATACACAGCAGTATTCATTGCTTCACCCCAGAAATGCTTCTGCAACTTGGAATGAGATAACGTGCACCTGATTCTCTCAAGAATAGTGAGGTTCATCCTCTTTGCAACACCATTATGTTGTGGGGTATTCGGTACTGATTGTTCATGACGTATACCCATGCTCTTGCAATACACTTCAAGTGGCCCAATGTACTCTCCCCGTTGTCAGAACGAAGGCACTTCAAGGTTCTACCTGTTTCTCTTTACACCATGCTGTGAAACATCTTGAACACAGGAACAACATCATATTTGGTCTTGATTGCATATGACCAAACCTTCCTTGAAGCATCATCTATGAAAGTAACAAAATAAACAGCACCACCAAGTTTTTTGACCCTTAAAGGTCCACATACATCAGAATGAACAAGATCAATAATACCAGAATTGCGCTTGGGTAAAGCTTTATGAAAAGAAACTCTAGTTTGTTTACCAACTAAACAATGAGTATACTTACCCAATCGCATACCTTTAGCATTTGGCAAAACTTGTCTTTTGGTGAGGATTTGAATTCCCTTCTCACTAAGATGACCAAGTCTTCTATGCCACAGCTCGGAGATTGAATCTTTGTCAATAGCATTCAACTCACCTTTCAACACCTTCACTTGTGTCTTGTACAATGTGCCACACTTCTTGCCTCTTGCAATAACCATGGAGCCCTTGCTTAGCTTCCATTTTCCATCACCCAAGTGATTGTTGTACCCTTCATCATCTAACACTCCTGGTGACATTAGATTCAGACGAAGATCTGGTACATGTCGCACATTTCTGAGAACCAACGTACATCCAACACTGGTCTCAACCTTCACATCACCCATTCCTACAATTTTTGCAACACCACTGTTGCCCATTCTGATCGACCCAAAGTCACCAAGCCTTGTAGGAGGTAAATACATCTTCATGAGGAGTAGCATGATAAGATGCACTGAATCAACTATCCATTCTGAATCGAACCTGCAAAACTCACACAAACATCATTACAATCTGAGAATACAATGATATCATCATTTGTCACAGAGCTGCTACACCATTGTCTTGGTTATCATTTCCTTTCCCTTCTTGTGTTCATGCTTTGCTTTTCGCATTCATTTGAATAATGACCTCTCGTATGACAAGCCCAACATTCAACTTCCTTCCTGGACTTTGATTTACCCCTTGACTTGCTACGGCCAACTTGTCTTCTATATTTTCTTCTACCCCGATTTTCTGTCTGTCACAAGAGCTTCGAATGAGATGAGTCTAATGACCTTCTTCTAACTTATTCACTCGTAAAACCGCTAGTTGCAACAGTCATGTTCAACTTTTTGTCTGGAGCAGAATAACTGAGATAATTCCTCAGTGGCTCCCAACTGTCTGGTAAAGTATTTAGCAACAAATAAGCTTGAACCTCTTCAGGAATTTTGAGATCCATAGATGTAAGCTGATTCATGATACCCTTCATTTCATTTAAATGTTGCGCCATTGAACTCCCTTCCTTGTAACACAACTTTCCAAGATTTTTGAATAGAAGAGCTTTTTCACAAGGAGACTGCTGAACATATATCTCCTCTAACTTGGTCCATAAAGGATATGCTAGTGTCTCACTAGCCACATGATGAAAAATTCTATCATCAATCCACTGACGAATATAACCAACTACTTTTCGATTAGTAACCTTCCAATCGTCTGCACTTGTCGTGTCAGGCTTTACTCCCTTACTCTCTATTGGACCATAGAGATCTTTACAATATAACCAGTCGTCCATCTTCGCCTTCCATATCACAAAGTTATCACCGGTCAAATTGACCATTCTATTACTAGTGCTAGCTTCCGCCATTGCACAGGATTAGCTCAACCCAAAAGCTCTGATACCACTTGTTGGGGGAGGCTTACGAAATCCGAGCCGCTATGAGCAATACGAAACCTACACAAGAAATGACATACCAATGCGGAAATAACACAACTACCCAATATAGAATCAATCACCCAACACCGGCAATTACGTTGAAAAACCCCTCCAAGGTGAAGGGTAAAAAACCACGGGAAAATCTTCCACTATAACAATAATGGGTTACACAACAATTCTCCCAATTTGGGGATACACTCTTATTCAAGGTGCCTATAGAACTTGGATATCAATTTGCCTAATTACACTCACCCCTAAGGATGGATCAACAATTCATTCATATATAATATGAGATTCACTATCAATTTGAGAATAGAAGTGATTTGAGATACTTACTACTAGGGTTTGAACAAACCCTAGATTTTTCCCCCTTTGAAGAGATATGGAAATTGATCAATCAATTCTTCACCACAACAACCAAAACATCCTTAGCTAAGAACCCTTTCTCCTTCTCTTCAAGATGCTTCAATCTCACCAAAAATTGGTGGTTTAATCTCTCTACCTCACTCACTCTCTTTCTCTTCTTCCTCTCTTTCTCTTTCTTCTCAAAACAAAGAAGAAACCCGTATGAAAGAAAAAACATTCTCCTGAATCTGATGCCTTTTGTTAAAAAAACACATTCACAAGGCATGTGTTAAGCTCATCCATTAAAAGGTTAAGGGGATACCTCATTTGTTGGGCCATAAGGAAGTGACCCCAACAGTAACCTCAAAAGGATTCCCACAATGATATCACATGGTAGGAGGCTTGACATAATCTGTTCACTTTCTCCATCTACTGCTATAAGGGTTTTACCGGTAAACTAATTTGCTTGGATTTGTTAAAATTCAGCTGCAAAGAGTACAAAGACAAGTTTGCAAGCGATTATGAAGGAGAAATTCACATATTTAGGGTTTAAAACGAAAATTGAATTAGTGTATTAAGATTGAACCAAAATAGAGAGATTCATTGATTGAGTGTTTAGATAACAAGAATACAATGTTTTTTGATATTTTTTATTATATGCTTTTACAAAGAGAAGTGACTATATATAGAGTACAAGGGGGTAGGTGAAGTGGTAGGTGAATGGGTAGGTGAAGTGGTAGGTGAATGAGTAGGATTCAACATAATGAAATTTGGGCTATCTAGTGAAGACCCCATTAACATATACAGAACAAGGATGTGCTATCCAGTGAAGACCCCCATTAACATATGCATGAGTGTAAGAAACTAACTCATAAGGAACGATGTTGGGAAATGTTTTCCACGAATCCAATCTTAATGTGTAAGCTTGAACTTCAGAACCCGATGATTATTAGTACTTCTATCAAAACCATAGACAACTCTAGCATTAACAATTTTGTAATCATCCGTAGAACAATTATAACCTATCCCGTAAGTGACTTGGACTTCGGATGGGATACCAGAGACATTAACAGATTGAAAACCACATCGAAACTGACGCACCAAATCTAAGTAAACTGAGATCTGAAAAGTCCTGCAACATAACTGACAACTAGATACACTGCTTGGTTGCTTCTCTCCCTTTACTTAGCGACGCTTTTGAGACTTGCTTACCGCATGTTTTTGTAAAGATGGAAACTCATGCTCCCCTCCTGCATAAGTACCAGAAATCGATACCAGACTCTCCACATAAGTTTCTGTACTGCAGTTGTATCCCGAGAGGCGACAGATCTCAGAAACTTCAAATATTTGGAGCACTGTGTCATATATAACAAAATAAGTACCATGGTCAACGCCGCTCGATATAGATTTGAATAAAACTTTACCATTACTGAGTTCACATTGTAATGTCATATAGTGAAGCATTGGTTTTTCATCTGGGAGCTGGGCAGTGAACAAATTTGTCCAGGATTCTTTCACCCCGTGATCCTTCATAACCCATGCTTCGGGGAGCTGGGCAGTGAACAAATTTGTCCAGGATTCTTCCACCCCGTGATCCTTCATAACCCATGCTTCGGGGAGCTGGGAAGTGAACAAATTTGTCCAGGATTCTTTCACCCCGTAATCCTGTTGAATCAACCTTCAACCAATTCCACCAATCACTCCTCCAATTACACCACCATCTTTACCTAACATGGAATTCCTTGTATTCTACACCTACTCCACCAACCTTCACCTAACATGGACATCCTTGTTTTCTTCATTTACCTACTTCATTATTTAATTAATGTAATTATTTAATTCTTGTAATGTTGGTTATAAATACCTCCCATTTTGGAGATAAAGAATAACAATTATTTTTGAGTTGAACCTTAAATTTAACATGGTATCAGAGCTCCATGGTGAGTTGAGTGCTTCTTAGTAATAGTGAGTGCTTCGTTACTTCAATTGATCCTTCTTCCGCTGGCTTAAGGTTCTTGTTTTTCTTTATACACTTATTGAAACAAGTAAGTTGTGCTACCGATTTTATGATAAACTTGTTATGTTGAGTTTATGATTGTCCTTTTTAAATCCTACTTAAACTTGTTAATCCATTTATCTTGGACTAAGTAAGTTGTACTGCTGTTTTTTGTTTCGTACAAACAATTATCATCTTTGATCAAGATTTTTTTATTGAGTTTGTTCTTCTTATAAGCAAACCCCTGTTAAGTTTGTTTTCATATATTTGGTTGATTTGTCAAACTTAATTTCTCTGTACAAGAGAGAAAACTTGATTTGAATTTAAACTCTTACCGTTTTTACCGTTTTAGGACTTGTTCCTCTTATTCGACTACTCATATAATTTTTAGATGCTAGGTAGTATCTAGCCGGTTTGTTTTTCACCCCCGTAAAATGCTTGTGTACACAATCGCTCATCTGTACCTTTTTTTTAGTCATTTGTTTAAAAAAAAAAAAACGCTTGCCAAGTTTTTCGCAAGCTGCTTGCGACCTGTATTCATACTTCATATAATTTCTTCTTTAATCGTGATAATGTCTTCCGTTAGACGTTGTGTTTACTGTGGAAGCAATTCACACTTCGTGGAGAAATGTTTCAAGAAAATCGGTTATCCCGATTGGTGGGACGCCTATAAAATACAAATAAAGATCGACCAAAGAGGGGTAGATACATGTACTTCAATGATGACTACGACAACCGATACTCATTCTTCCGTGGTGGAATCTCATTCTTTGGTAAACCCGAACCTTTTCCAGCAATCAAGTAAGGTTGACGTCGCTTTACTTGCTACTGATTCTGGAAAAGATCATGGTTGGATTCTCGATTCTGGTGCTACGGGTCATATGACATTCGATGCCTCTATTTTGAAAGATCCGTTGATACCTACGTATACAACTATTTCCAACGCCAACGATGTACCGTATCCGGTTACCGGAGCTGGGAGAGTTGATTTAACACCTTCCTTGTCCCTAGAACACACATTATTGGTTCCTTCTCTTTCAAATAATCTCTTGTCTGCGGCACAAGTAACCACACAGTTAAATTGTTTAGTACTAATCTACCCCACTTTCTGTCTTCTTCAGGATCTCGGCAACGGGGAGATAATTGGGCGAGGTACTAAGAGAGATGGTTTATATTACATCGACGATGTTTGTGAAGGGAGATCTCTTTCAGTTAAAAGGTCTTCTTGTGCATCTACAAAATCGATCTTACCGTGGCACCGCCGGTTAGGACATGCTTCTTTTGGATATTTGGAGCACTTGTTTCTGATTTGTTTAAGTCTTGCAAACCGTCGACTTTAAATGTGATACTTGCATTCTTGCTAAGAGTCATCGTACTACTTACCTGCAGATAGTTTCAGAGAAGATACGTCTCATTCGATTTAGTTCATTCTCGATGTCCTGGGACCTTCTCGTATTACCGCATTTCTGGATTTCGGTGGTTTGTTATCTTCATCGATGATTGTACTCGTATGACTTGACTCTATTTAATGAAGAATAAAAGTGATGTGGCTGATCGTTTTTGCGCATTTCATAAAATGATTCAGACACAATTTTCGGCTAACTTAAAGGTCCTTCGTTCTGATAATGGTAGTGAGTATGTTAATGAAGTATTACAAGGATACTTTGGAGAACATGGAATTATTCATGAAACTAGTTTCCCGTCTACGCCACAGCAAAATGGTGTGGCGGAAAGAAAAATCGCCAGCTACTTGAAATTACGAGGGCATGCTTGATTGGGTCAAATATGAAGCCAAAATTGGGAAGAAGCCATTACTAGTGCAAGATATCTTCTTAATCGAGTACCAACAAGTGTTTTAAAATTTCGACACCTTTGGACAAATTGGCTTCATTTGTAACAATACCTTCTCATCTTAAGCTTCCTCCACGGGTATTCGGTTGTGTTGTTTTTGTACATCTGCAGAAACATCTACGTACAAAGCTAGATCCTTGTGCTATCAAATGTGCTTTTATTGGTTATCATCCATTCCAAAAGGGTTATAGGTGCTATCATCCTCAAAGTCATAAATTTTATGTTACTATGGATGTCACCTTTTCTGAGCAAGAAATGTTTTACTCATCTGATGTATCCGATTCTCCTCTTCAGGAGAGAGTGTTATTGAAGAGTTGAATTGGATGGATTTGTTTCCGACTAATAGTAAAATAAATATGACAAAGAAATGAAACAAGCATAAGTACACATCCAATCACAAGTAGTTCAAGAATTGATGATATACAAGTCACGGAGCCGGTTCAAGAGTTCGATATTCCTGTTTCCGAAGAAATTGACACCCCTGCTCTTGAAGCTCCATCTCTCTCTTCACCAACAATACCTACATCTAATTGTCCTCCATCCGGTGCCGATGTCCCTGAGGTAAGCATAGATTGTTCGATTAATACTAATGATACTTGTGAACTACCTGACACCGACAGGTACCAGTTGCCACCAAGGAGTAATCGTGGAGTTCCACCAGATCGTTTTTCACTTGAAGAGATAAGGAAGGTGAAATACCCTATTGCGAATTACGTGTCAACTCATAGATTATCAAAAGAGGTAAAAGCGTTTGTCATTCAAATGACAGATGTTACTATTCCCAAAACAGTAGAAGAAGCACTATCTAATCCGAAATGGGCTGGTCCTATGAAAGAGGAGATGGTGGCACATGAAGAAAATGGTACATGGGATATAGTCTCACTACCAGAAAGAAAGAAACCAGTTGGCTGCAGGTGGGTATATACTATCAAGCATAATCCATATGGCTTTATTGACAGGTATAAAGCAAGACTTGTGGCTAAAGGGTTTACCCATACTTATGGTAATGATTATCAGGAGACGTTTGCTCATGTTGCAAAAATCAACACTATTCGAGTATTATTGTCTTTGGCAGCAAATCTAGGTTGGCCTCTACAACAGTATGATGTAAAAAATGCTTTTTTACATGGTGACTTGCAAGAAGAAGTCTACATGACACTACCTCCAGGTTATAATGCTCCAAACAATGCTAATGTTGTGTGTAAGTTAAATAAGGCTTTATATGGTTTGAAACAATCTCCCAAAGCATGGTTTGGTAGATTTCGCATTGCAATGAAGAAGTTTGGGTATATACAGAGTAATGCTGATCATACCTTGTTCCTTAAAAGAGTAGGTGACAAGATAACTGCTCTTATTATCTATGTAGATGATATAGTGGTAACAAGAAATGACCCTGAAGAGATGAGTAATCTGAAAAATTGCTTGTATTCTGAGTTTGATATGAAAGATTTGGGTGGACTTAAGTACTTTTTGGGTATTGAAGTTAATCGATCCAGAAAGGGAATTTTCTTGTGTCACCGAAAATATGTGATTGATTTGTTGAAGGAAACTGGTATGACTGGTTGTACGCCAATTGGGTCTCCTATGGAACAAAATCATGGTCTTGAAGAATGTTCTGATCAAATACCAGCAAACAAAGGACAATATCAGAGGTTAGTTGGTCGCTTGATTTATCTTTCTCATACAAGGACAGATATTTCTTATGCTGTAAGTGTTGTAAGAAGATTTATGCATAATTCGGGTCAGCAACACATGGATGCAGTCACCAGGATACTAAGATATTTGAAGTCCGCTCCAGGCAGAGGTTTGATGTTTTCAAAACATGGACATCTTGATGTATCAGGTTACACTGACTCAGACTGGGAGGTAAAGGTGACAGGAGAAGATCAACATCTGGGTATGTTACCTTTGTTGGAGGAAATTTAGTGACATGGAAGTCTAAGAAACAACATGTTGTTTCCTTATCCAGTGCTGAAGCAGAATATAGAGCAATGGTAAAAGGAATTTGTGAATTGTTATGGTTGAAAAGGCTTATGGGAGAGCTTGGTTTCCCATCTGAAAAACCTATGAAGTTGTTTTGTGATAATCAGTCAGCAATCAAAATTGCAGAGAATCCGGTGCAACATGATCGAACGAAGCACGTGGAAATTGATAGGAACTTCATTTATGAGAAACTTGAAGAAAAAATTATTGAAGTACCATATGTCCGAACAACACAACAGCTGGCAGATATTCTGACTAAGGCCGTATCAAATAATATATTTAACGATTCACTTGTCAAGTTGGGCATCTGTGACATATATGCACCACCTTAAGGGAGAGTGTTGAATCAACCTTCAACCAATTCCACCAATCACTCCTCCAATTACACCACCATATTTACCTAACATGGACTTCCTTGTATTCTACACCTACTCCACCAACCTTCACCTAACATGGACTTCCTTGTATTCTACACCTACTCCACCAACCTTCACCTAACATGGACATCCTTGTTTTCTTCATTTACCTACTTCATTATTTAATTAATGTAATTATTTAATTCTTGTAATGTTGGTTATAAATACCTCCCATTTTTGAGATAAAGAATAACAATTATTTTTGAGTTGAACCTTAAGTTTAACAAATCCTTCATAACCCATACTTCGGTTTTACAATGAGTAGAATAAACTACGCACAGGCACCCTTCTAAAATGCTTAATGTCATTATCTCATTTTCATACTCAGAACGAAGTAATTCATAAATTTGTGGAGTAAGTGGAACTTCCCTGAAATTCTCGCCTCCGATATCGAAAGAAAGAATTACTTAAATAGTGGGATAAGTGCATGGTTTTGCTATCCAGTGAAGAGCTCCGTTAACAAATGCATGGGTGTAAGCAAATTCCCAATATTCTAAATCATAAGGAAGGATGTCAGGTAACGTTTTCCACGAACCCGATCTTACTGAATAAACATGAACCTTAGAACCATGACATGCCCGTCGATTAGCATCGCTGACTTTAATAATCTTGTAATCGTACGTATCACAACTATAACCAAGCCCGTATGTGACTTTGAATTCCCATGGTGTAGCACACTTGACTTCTGAATCAGGAAATTCTATTTCCTTAAACTCTTTCGTAGTTGGGTTCCAAAGGCAAAGATTAATATCCTTGTTACCATACATACCCTCACGACTTCTCATCAAAATCAAACCATTGCAAGAACCATGGGTGTCTATCGATGATATTTTATTTTGATTTTGATACTTAACCAGTTGAGATTTTAATGGAGTATCCATCACATTCATAGGCTCAAGGAAGACATCATCTAATGTTGTTAATTGCGATAATTTTTTATTAAGCATAAAAAACTCATGATGATCTCTTATTGCAAAACAATTTAACTTCCCGATTTTCTTAAGATACATATTAACAAAACAAGTTTCTTTGAATAACTTATTGCACCAGTGTTTGCAAACGCACCTGAATCTTGATATCGATTTTAACGGTAACTTCGAAAGGATGTCCACAATGATATCATCTGGTAGGAGTCTTAACGTCATCTCTTCTTTCTCTTTTCCTTCATCTGCTACTACTAATGTTGGTGCTTGTAAGCTTCTTACCCATGGTGACGTAGTT
Source organism: Papaver bracteatum (assembly GCA_023529315.1). Classification (NCBI taxonomy): domain Eukaryota; kingdom Viridiplantae; phylum Streptophyta; class Magnoliopsida; order Ranunculales; family Papaveraceae; genus Papaver; species Papaver bracteatum. The sequence goes on from JAJJWX010004340.1 coordinate 13,622, forward strand.
TTCTTCATGCTTCGAAATGTTAGGAAACAACTTCACCAAACACTAATGAATATTAACCGCCTTAATCCTTTGATTGAATATTATCCTTTGTGTTGATAACAATAAACTATGGAAGCTTATATAGCTTAGTGTTCTATATAAATAAGGAAACATAACTTAAAAAGGAAACATATAATAAAAATAATACTGATTACAGAAAGATAGTAGTCTAGGCATTACACGGTACTCATACGAGCTATACCTAGTTACCATTGCAGTTTTTGGTTCATCTCCTTTTGTTATGGGCACTTGGTAATAACCTAAGCGCAAACCAACTTTGTGAAGAATTTTGCCTTAGCTAATCTATCAAACAAGTCAGCCACTAGCGGAATTGGATACTTGTTCTTCACAGTTAGCTTATTCAAAGCCCTATAGTCTACACACATACGAAACGAGCTATCTTGTTTCTTTTTGAACTGAACCAGAGCACCAAATGGATCTTTAGACGGTTGTATATATCCTCCCTCCTGCAGTTCAGAAATCTGTTTGCACATTTCCTCGAGTTTTAATGGTGACATACGATATGGTTCTTGTGCATGCGGCCTCACCCATGTCACCAACTCAATCATTTGATCGATCATACGCCGTGGTGGTAGCGACTTAGGCAGTTCTGTAGGCATTATGTCTACAAACTCTTCTAAAACCTCAGCTATACCATATTCAACTTCTACTACATTTCCTGGTTTGATCTCAAAGAACACACTAGGAAAGTGGTCAGGCCTTTGTGTGGACCTTCCTTCACCTGAATCGCGGACAACACATGGCTTAAGTGTCTTATCCGGTTCACCACTTTATCTCACCCTTGGGACAAAGCATGGGTATTGAGGGTGCTGAATCAATATCCCATCTCTATGACGTAATGGCGACGCCTTCACGGCGCAAAATAAATTCATGCCCAATAACAGGTCATAATCATCCATGACCATCACTTATGCATTACGATCTTTCCCTTGCCTGTTTTTTGGTTCTGAGTTAACATCTTTGATGGTGCTAGCCTTGCTAGTAAATATTAAGTTCGATATTTCCAAGCCAACGTCTAGATCAATAAAGGACTTGGTAGTACCGGTATCAGTCATCGCTAATATCCACTCTCCATTGATCTTCACATTAGTGTACATCAGTCCATAAGACATTTTCTTTTTGGTGTGTGCTTTGCTTCCTAGCAAACGACTGAGATGTTGACCCCTGCCAACATCATGCTAGGCCTTCCCATCATCGTGTTGTTTCTCAGCACTTGCAACGTCTCCATTACCCTTAATGTAGTTCTGATATGTAGAACAACTCGTTTTAACCTCATCAAGTTGTTTCGAGGACATCCTTCATGTCTAATCATTGCTTGTAGATTCTTGGATATTGGGTTCACATACCTTTAATGCTAACCTTTGGCTTGATCTTTGCCCCATCCTTTCTATACCTTGTATTCTCTATGTGGATCCTTAACTTCAAATGCAATTCACGACCAACTTCAATAACAACAACAAACTCAATCTTCCTTCTATAATCCAACGTGAACAGAGAGACCCTTAACCAGGACTTTGATACCCGAACTGTCACAGGTCCACACTACCCAAATGCAATACCAACCTTGAGAATGACAACTATGCTCCACAACACAATTTCAACCAACTCTCACCTAGCCAATACTTCAACTTTTTGAATAAATCTCTATTCATCCCATACGAAATAGAGGTTCTGCCCACAAATCTTTCAAGCCTTTTGATCATATTCACATAACTCCACTTGATGTATACAGAGTAAGAAAAACAAAGGGACAAATACAACCAACAGAACTTAGTTTTAATCTTGATAGAAGCCCTATTACAACTGCACACTTAGGGTTACACAAACTCTCCCAGTTTTGGATTACCCAACCCTTTCACAAGATCAGGATTATATGCCTTACAAAACTATATACAAGAAACTGTCAGGCAGTTACAGATTTACTTTATGTAAGGAAGTTGACCAACTGTGCCAACTTGTCTAACTCCTTTCCTAAAGCCAACCAAACAGTTCCTAGCCTTAGAAATGCATAAAGCAAACATTCTATGTGCATAACCAACTCATAACCATCAAGGCCATGTGCGCAGCACATGTCATACATCCTTGTTGTACAATGATTGCGTTTCTAGCTAATGCAAGTCTTGCTTGCATGCCTGCATGTGTCATGCATACATGTTATATGCCAAACTCATTTGGCACCTCTTGATGCTAATCTCGCATCTTTCTCCATGACTAAGCCATGTTTGGCCCATGCCTTTGCCTAGTTACAATTATGAATGTGCCACCGCATTTCTGGCCTATGCCATGTTGCCAATAATGCACCACTGTTGCGCATTATTTCTAGGCCACTTAACCAACCGGTCATATTTGGGGACTACCTCAGCTGAATTAAGATTTGATTCCCGATATCAAAATGGATTATAATTTCCTTTTCCTAATTTTAACTGGATGCTAAAATAAGACGATTTCTTTTCCTAATCTCACGAATTATCACGGCATCTATATATGTATATAAAGCAGACAGATAAACATCGTAGAGATACACAATCTACACCAGCATTATTACTTGCAAAGTTAGGTTTTTGCTTATAGTTTATTAACCTTTAGTTTTACAACCTTCCGAGCTTTAAATACAACACTCCGCCATGGAATGGATAGAGGAACAAGATAAAGATAATTCAGCGGCGTTTGGAAACTTAAGTCTTATAGAAACACCTAATATGAATTCATGCTCTCTAAAGAGAGAAGAAGAAGAAGAAGAATCCAAGAGTTTAAAGGTATCACTTGAGATGCTTCTCGCAGAAGCAACATGGTGTGCAGATCAGTGGACGGATGTCAACATGAAATATGATGACAGGAGGTCATTCCATTCTTTTCTACGGCTGTTACAAATTTCTGGCCTGGATTGGCACGAGTATATATCGAATGAGGTACTCAATGTTTATAGCCAGCAACCAAATAGAAGGTCGTCTATTCAGGCGTCGTGGTATCCGAATTTAACTTGTGATTCAAACTGGGTGATGGCAAATATGTATTACCACAGAAGCTTGTCATTGATGGAGCTTTTACAAAGTATTCGTTCAGAATCTGGCAATCATTTCAGCCGAGAGCAGGCTGGACTATTAGCCTCTTTTACCAATCATCTCATCATGATACAGCAAGAGCAGCGGGTTGCCGTATATGGTTTTTCTGAACATCTGGAACAATTGAGAAAGGCTGTTGCTGATTCCACACTCTCCACATAAGTTCAGTACTGCAGTTGTATTCCGAGATGCGACAGATCTCGAGATGGATTATAATTTCCTTTTCCTAATTTTAACTGGATGCTAAAATAAGACGATTTCTTTTCCTAGTCTCACCGCTACCTTGGAATTATCACGGCATCTATATATGTATATAAAGCAGACAGCTACACATCGTAGAGATACATAATCTACACCAGCCTTATTACTTGCAAAGTTAGGTTTTGCTTATAGTTTATTAACCTTTAGTTTTAAAATCTTCCGAGCTTTAAATACAACAATCCGCCATGGAATGGATAGATGAACAAGATAAAGATGCTTCAGCGGCGTTTGGAAACTTAAGTCTTAGAGAAACACCTAATATGAATTCATGCTCTCTAAAGAGAGAAGAAGAAGAAGAAGAATCCAAGAGTTTAAAGGTATCACTTGAGATGCTTCTCGCAGAAGCAACATGGTGTGCAGATCAGTGGACGGATGTCAACATGAAATATGATGACAGGAGGTCATTCCATTCTTTTCTACGGCTGTTACAAATTTCTGGCCTGGATTGGCACGAGTATATATCGAATGAGGTACTCAATGTTTATAGCCAGCAACCAAATAGAAGGTCGTCTATTCAGGCGCCGTGGTATCCGAATTTAACTTGTGATTCAAACTGGGTGATGGCAAATATGTATTACCACAAAAGCTTGTCATTGATGGAGCTTTTACAAAGTATTCATTCAGAATCTGGCAATCATTTCAGCCGAGAGCAGGCTGGATTATTAGCCTCTTTTACCAATAATGAAACAGAATATGAAGCAGTCATACAAGCCCTAAGGCTATCAATCGAAATGAAATTAGACGAAGTAAGAATAACAAGTGGCTCGCAGCTGGTGGTCAAGAAGATAGAAGGCCGATATCAAGCGAATGATGCTGTGATGAGCAGATACTTACAACTCGTGAAAGAGTACTCTAAGAAAATACAAAATATAATCTGGAGGCAAGTGAGCAGAGATAATAATAGGCATACAGACGCTTTAGATTTTATAGCTTCAATGATTGAAGATCCTATGGAAAATCACATTCGGATAAAACGATTGATGCAGCCATCCGTAACTAACGAGTTAGAAGGTGAAGCCACTCTAATGATTGAAAATGCGAGCACATCTGTCATTTTAGGGGAAGATAATTGGCTAACTCCTATTTATAAATATCTAGAAAAATGAGATCTGCCTCTTGACAGATTTGAGGCACACAAAATCAAAGGAAAATCCACGAATTATGAGTTTCGAGATTGAATACTTTATCGAAGATCATTTATGGGACCTTTGCTGCGATGCGTGTCACAAAAGGAGGGGGTAGAAGTAATGAAAGCAATACACTATGGTGATGCCGGGAATCACAGCAGAACAAGATCTTTGGCTCATAAAACCAAGACACAAGGGTATTTCTGGCCGCAAATGCATATAGATGCGAAGAATATTGCAACGAGGTATGAAGCATGTCAGATATTTGGCAAGCGCATATATGCACTATCGACAAGCTTAAATTCCATTCTAAGTGTATGGTCATTCGCCATCTGGGGAATAAATATCGTGGGTCGTTTTTCACGGGAAGTCAGCAGCAAAAATATTTAATAGTGGCAACAGATTATTTCACGAAGTGGGTTGAGGCAAAGCCTTTGAAGAATACACGAGATAGCGACATATATGACTCCATACTCGAGCACATAAATTGTCGATTTGGAATCCCACTGCAAAAAATTGTCTCTGACAATGGGAAGCAGTTTGAAGGCGAGGATGTGAAGATGTTGTTCACTAGTGGAAAATGGGTATTATACAACCAACATCCGAGACCCCCATTGACCGTAGTTGGACCATTGACCGATTAAAAAATACCGGGAAGATTGAACCAAGGCGAGTATATGAAACAAGCTAAAGTACCGCGATATTGCTGTAAATCTTTAGATCACATAAAAATAAATAAAAACAAACATAAAAAATATGCACCATTGCTCACTCATAACCTTATGATCTTCTAGTCTTTTGATGACTAATTCATTGAAAAGGTACTATAATTTGCATATCAAAGAAACTAGTGCCATGAAATAAGAATGGGTATTATGGATTCTAGTTTTGTCACCACCAAATATTTTGGATGATGCAACGAGACAGATCGTCAATAAAGAACTTGTACGATTTCAAATTTGAAGGCATGGGCTTATGTTCTTGATGACTAAAAATAAGTCATACTCATTCTACAAACCCTCTTCTCAATTATATGGTAAAAACACGGAAAAAATCCGAGAGCCTATATAGCGGTCTCTGAATAACTAATTATATTTACCATTCTGCCATCCAAATCACAGACCCTTAAATTTCGATGTAGATCTGGTGGTTTTGTGTCAGGATTTTCGGGCCCACACTGTGTACGGCCATGATTGAGCAATCTGAAGTGAGCGGGTGGATGAAGCAAAAACCTTATCTCTTCACCCCACCTCATATCTTTCCATCTCTCGCCTTTGTATCTCTCTCCCTTTTTTTTCTCTCGTTTGCAGACAACAAAAAACCCAAGCTTTCTGGAATAAAGATTAATCCAAGAAGAGAATTCCCACCATGATTAAATCATATTACTAGTGAACTCTGAAACCTTTAATTTCGAGATTCCTCTCAATTGAATCAGTATGAAGAAAAAAATTTCGATTTAGAAATTAATGTAAGGGGAAATTTTCTTATGTTTAAATCGATTTAGTTCTTGGGTTTAAATCAGCTACAATCGATTTAGAACTGTCAAGTAGAAGATTTCTCCGTACAATTTTTCTATCTTTCGTGATGTTAGTTTGCTACAATCTAGGGATTTATCTGTATTCTGTTTTTTTTTTTTTTTTTTTATCAATTTGGGATTTAGGAGTTTCCTGATAAGGATGATTTAAAAGTCATTAGAAGTTCAATTTGTAGAAACTTCAAGGGATTGAGATTGCGTCAAGGTAGTGCTAATGGAGATGTTCTTCAAACTTCTAATAGAAATAGGGATTTTACTTCAATGGTTTTTTTTTTTAACTTTTTTATTTCTCTCTTCGATTAGATTTGTTTTTGAATATTGAAACCCTAGATTTCTTTATGAAGGTAGATATTTGTCCCTTTTCTTTGCAGGTGTTGAATATGATTTGCTTTCAGAAACAATTTAATGAAACGATGAGGAGTTACATATGGGTTTTGTGAATGGAATGTTGAAAAATATTATTTTGGGATATACTTTTGTGGATGAAGGTGAATTGAGGAATTGTAATTTGAGTAATGTTATGGGTTTGATCTGTTTTTCATGTAGTATTATTAATTGAGTGGTGACCCTGTTTTTGATTAGGTGTTATTGGAAGAATGGATATGCTCTTCGTTATTCAAACATGTGGGTTTGGCAGGAGATTCCATCAGGGTTTGGTATCATCATTTTTTTGACATAATGCTTTCATTCCTACATATAATTACCATGCTATTGCTGTTTATTGTTGATTGTGGTCTTGTTGTGTAATCAGAGTATGTGTTTTGCTATCTGGTGGTGTAATAGTAACACAAGTGTGGGTTTATTGGTTACAGTTTTGCAGTTACTTTTAATGAGAAGGTCAGCAGAGCTGTGAGACAGTTCTCGCCACATATGGCTGCAAAGATGAGGCCACCTATTACATAAGTATACAACACATCATTGACCTTCTGTAGTGTGTGTAGTTTCAGAACGTAATTGAGTTGTTTGTTAAGTTTTAATGTCATTATTTTTAACTCGTATGCCTGTTATTCGTGGGCATCCATCGAACAAAAGAGCTATTCATATTTATGGAAGACCTAGGTGGATGTTTTTTGCAGTGTTTTCATCCAGTACGTTGAAAAATCTACTGAATTTCCTTTTGTTTTCAGTATATTATTGTAGAGTTTGTTAGTTGGTTTCTTTATGAGTTGTTTCCCGTGGTTCATCTCATGTAGTCTCTTAACTGTTTCGTGGGCACTGCTTATTGGAATCCTCTGTAAGTTGGAACTTAAGATTTACTTCAGTTTGGGGTGTTTTGATTCTTCTCCTCATTGAGTGTGTTTCCCACTTTTTCTGATTCTGAGGTATCTTTTGTAGCCACTCTTTTGCATGCAAGCTTTCGAACACATAACCTGAAGGCACGCCTTAACACATTCCGTGAGTATTTTCGTGCAGTTTGGCACAATTATAGCAAGATGTAAATGGGTGGTCCTAGTTTCAACAATGTAAGTGGAGCTCTGTTTGTGTCATAATGTATAGGTTAATTCTCCACTTGTTTATGTGAATATTTCCGTGCAGTTTGGAACTTCGCAAAGAAGGCTTTAGCCCATCGTTACTTTCATGATTCAATATTTTGATACGCATTATGGTGATGTTAGATGATTTCTTATGATGCAATAATTTGTACCTCAGATTTACTTGAATATTTGATGGATGTATTTTTTTTTTGTTACAGGGTATCCTAAACCAGCAGAATTGATAATTCAAAGTCAGATTCATGGCATGTAGTTGTCATCATTTAACAATGACACTCTAAAAAAATCAAGGTTTGTGTGTTTCGATCCGATTTATCTTTGTCAATGGATTTTGATTATTCAATTCCATGAAATTGTGGAAGTGTATGTTAGAGAAGTTCACTTACTCTGATTATTATTGTTTAACCAGCATAAGACATGGTATTTGAGTCTCTATGGGCCAATTTTGGTGTTTTATTACTGCAATGGGTTTTACCCATCATCATTGGTTGTTCTCAATGTTACTTCTTGTTTGCCTAGGCCATCTAATCTTACCTTAGAGCGAGTTATGTGGCTTCATTCATTCGTTTCTTTCTTATTTACTATTTATTGGGCTGATTATTCCCTGGTATATCATATATGTTTCTTCCTGAAGTGTTGTAAACTCCTAGCTATTTACCTTGTCGTAGAATTTTATTTGCATACTTATCCATCCAATTTATCCAATAAAAAAATTATTTTTTGACGTCGATGTTGGATTACCCTTTGCTGATGGAATTACCCTCCTTTGGTGGCTCCAGCCTTGGCTGCTGGATGTGCATTATACCAAAACCTTTTGAGCTGAAATCCATGTAATTCTTCTCTTTCGTTGTTAATATATTCTTTTTAATGTTTCCTTTCCCTTTTCATTTGTGTGTGTCGATGAACATTTTTACTTGTTCTGACTAGTGTACTAAACACTGGAACTGTCTACTTGTTATTGGGGTAGTTGATCCCAAAGCTCGTTCGATTTGTTTTTACCTTCTCTAACAGTTATGCACCCATACTTCGATTTGAACTGTGTACTTATCTATTGAATCTCATGTATTACAGTTTTGTTCATCCACAAATTGGGACTGCATACCACACTACAACCTTAGTGGTAAAAGATGGAATAATTGAACTTACATGCTCCTTTTGTGTTTCTCTTTTGCTTATAGATTAATGTAATAATACTTGTGTTCATGATTTCTACCTTTGATTTGTCACTGCAGTTGAATGATTTTATGTTGGAGTGAGAAACCCAACATTTTTCCTAGCAGGGATATTGGTGTGTGATATTCTTTTGCCGTACTTACTTCTTTATACTATTTATGTAAGCTAGGTTGATTGGATCAAATTATTCATCAAAATGTAAATAAATCATATCTTGAAAATGCAGGGGATATCTGCAGAATACTTCTTTGCTGGCGTTTTGTTGAGGTGTTTGTTTACGCTCCCAATTCAGGTGATTCTATCTTTCTAACCCCATGAACAGTCAAGTAGGATTTAATATTTTCATCTCTTCAGTACCGTAGTCAAACTTAGTTATTCATTGATTCTCAGCTTGTAAATTCTCAAGCCACAACGCCGTTGGTAAAAAAGATTTACCATTTATTTTCATATATTGTTTGTAAAAAGGACTCACTGAGTTCCATGACTTCCCTCCCCTAGCTGGGGTAGTTAGTTGATTCCATGTCATTTTGTTTTTTTTTTTTGGCTGCTGCAATAATGTACAGAACCTCTACGTGGGTTGTAAGCGAAACTTGGTGGTGTTAGTAAGATGGTCTTTATATGCATACATATATATTATGATGTGGATACAGAATGATAGTATAGAGTTCCGTGTACTTAATATGGTTTGAGTTTATAGTATCTTCATTTGGTTAGAACACATGTTGCTCTGTGATTGTTGATGGGTCTATTAGAACACCTGCGTGACTATTATCATCTGTTGTAGGCATGTGTTCTAGTATAGTTTGAATTTGTATTCCAATACCAGAATGGTTTAGACGTTCATTGGTTGAGATGTTCAATTATTTTTTGTAATTTTATATTCATTTTTCGTATGATTCAAATATCATATGTTGAATTAGCTTTTATGCCCGTTTTAGTGAATTGGAATATTAATCTCATTGATCTGTATGGAGGTTTGGATGACTGGATCTTCCAATGTTTAAGTGTAGTGACTCTTAATCTCGACTGATTCTTAATACAGGTATGATGGGAGGGCATTATTAATTATCTAATTTAAATGCTCTCGCTCTATCTCTATGCCTTGACAAACACGGGTGCAGATGGTCACATTATTTATGTATAATTTCTGAATGTTGTGGAAGAATAAAGAAGTAACTGAAGATATTCAAAAGGTTGCTGCTACAAAATTGTTAAAGGGGTGCCCAGCCATCAACTCAAGCAGTGTTCCAGGCATCCTGATACCAGAGTCAATGATACGAAATTTCAGGAGAATTAAGTTTATACAATCGATATAGATGCCAGCACAGTAGGTGTTCAATAATGAACCGGTCCCTCTATTTTATAAGGTGAATCTATGTAAAAGAATTGGATGTTCAATCATAAACTTAGTTTCCAAGTTTTCATACTTTGGACTTGGATAATTTTGGTATAGATTTAAAATTGAATTTGAGCTCCATTTGATCAAATTTTGAGTCAAACTTTGAGTTTAATTTGACTTGATGTTGTCTTGACTTTATTTGAGTTCCATTGACTTGACTACAATTTGACTTTAGTTTGACTTGGCTTTGCTGCAGTTAGATTTGACTTGACTTTGCTGCAGTCAGATTTAGCCATTCAGGCATTTCAGCAAATCTGAATCTATATTTTTTTTATATTATAATTTAAATCTGAGACCCACGGCTAAGGGTCTGTACCTCGTTACCCTTAAAATCAGTCGCTATTTTGAGTCCTACGGCTAAGGGTCGTACAAAATAGCGACGCTTTATCAGAGACCCCAACAGAGACGGTTGGAAATGGTCGTATAACTCGTATATATGACTTGTCCTGACGGTCGCGGACAATCTGGAAAGTCAACTCCGCTATATCCATAGAGTAATGGACAAGCTGAGGCGACGAACAAAACAATAACATCTACTTTGAAGTAGAAACTAGATGGGAACCTTCATAACTGGTGCGAGGAAGTCTCGAAGGTACTATGGTCGTATAGAACAACCATACAAGAAGCAACATGGATGTCTCCTTTCTACCTGACATATGGAGTAGAGGCAGTTTTACCTACTGAGATTATGTTTCCTACCACTAAGCGGGAGGCATGGAAAAAGGGTTTGAATTTGGACATGATCCTGGCGAAGTTGGATGATTTGGAGGAGAACAGGGAAACTGCACTACAACACATGACAAATTATCACCGAAGGCTATCTCGTGAATACAACAAGAAGGTGAAGGAAAGGATCTTCGTTCCAGGGGAGATAGTATTACGAGAAATACCGCCATACCAAAAGGGACCAGGAGGAAAGATGGAGCCTATGTGGGAAGGACCGTTCATTGTTAAGAGAGTAGTGGGAAATGGAGCTTACGAACTCGCAAACTGTGAAGGAAAAGACACAGATAGCAATGGAGACATCATATATGGCGAAGCTGAAACACGAGGTCGTAGACTAGACCACCCATGGAATCCGGTTTATATAAAGAAATACTATCCTTAGCCATCGGATACATCCAAAAAGGAAAAAAATGTAACGAAAAATAAAAAAGCAAGTTTGTACTAGACAAAAAAGAGAAATGAAATAAAATATTTATCGAGGAAAAAACAAAAATGAGCAAAAGAAAGCAGAATACAAGATGAAAATACAAAAGAAAAGAAAAAAGAATAAACAAATTGGGCGAAATAAGACCTCAAAACAGGCAAGTAAGACCTCATTAGGAGGCTGCGTAAGACCCACGAAATAAAGAATATACAAAAGAAAAGGAAAAATCTCCAGGGAGATTATAAAACCTCTAACTACGGAGGATGAGACCCCCTGGCGCGCAACTTAGAATATCAATAAGAGGAAACAAACACGAAATGTGTAGCCCTCGCGCCCATCGCGGGGCAATCTCAGTAACATCAAATAGGGAAAAGAATAAGACCCATCCGCCGGGGGCCCTAATTTGGGTAACCACTCGGTAAGGGGTGTAGGAATGAGCCAGTGGAGATAGAAGATAGCCTGGCGTGATTTTTCCACTAGGTCCCAAAGAAACACCACCTAGGGTGTGACTTCGTAACCAAGATCCATATCGGAGAAGGGATAAGAAGTCACGAAATAACTGATACCTAAGCCCGAAAGCAAGGGGGTACTCAGGGGGAATATAAAGGGACGGCACCCTCCATTACGGAGATAAGTGACCAAAAAAAGAAGGCAATGTTACGGGGCTGGTATTCATGGGAATACGTAGGCCTGTGATATTGTCACACAATAAGACCTAAATGAGCGAGTTAAGGCGAGGTTGATGGATATTTACTTCGCAAGATTAAAGAGCACCTGAGACTTCGTCACAAAAACCATGATCAACGGGGTGGGGCACAATAAGACCTTAACTAGGAGGCAAAATAAAACCCTGAGATAATAAATAGAACGTAGGGAAGATAAGAGGAAACAATTAGAAGAACGAGGCTCGTTAAGACCCTCTCATGGCAGGTATGGTTCCTCGAATAGTTGAGAAATTGATGCGTGTCGTAGGTGCACTCAAATTAAATTACTTATTTCTACAAAATTAACTGGTAATATAATGGAAGTAAGGATCGTTCCCACGAAGAGCAGGGAGATTTAGTTGTCAAAAGTGTCACAATGGGGGGTTTTGTTTTAGAGTGTAAACAAAGTAAATAAAGCAATTGAAAATAATAAAGTTGCAAGCAATGGAGAGAAATATGATCAGGGAATCCTTCTTTGTTACTAAACCGTCATCAAGTTATTATATTCATCCATTAATAAAATTAATCACAAATTATTACCAACTGTGGAATAACAACTAGCTCAGTGTTATCCCCTAAATTCCTTATATCACTGGGTACGGAAGCTCTCCAATACCAGATTCTATTCGTATAAACCACCTAGTAGTAGCTCACTCAAGGTGTTATTTCTCCGAATGCTTTATCTTTTGTGAATTATAGATTGATCCTAGTAGTTATAGACTCTTAGATCAAGGTCCACTTTTTAGTGTTGTTTAAACACACAATCGCTATACAGAATCCCTCTGCAAGGTCTTGTGTTCTCTACTTTTGTATGAATTATTAGACTATTACTTATCTCCTAACTCAATACTAGCATTTGATTAAATCAACAAATTATTTCAGTTGGCCACCTAAACAATCTATCAATTAATCATAAATATCCAATTAGTATAAACAATCAATAATCATGTGAAGAACTTCAAAATAGATTTATATAATAACTCAAATCATGTCTAGAACTTAGAATTCATCCCCAATCATTAAGAAGTTTAGCTACTCATGGTACTAACAAAACCCATGAGTTTCATATAATAAAATAGTAAAGCAATAGGTACGGTGATGAAGAGTGCTCCAAAACCCTAGCTTTTCTCCCTTGTATTCTTCTCTCCAAAACTTGATTAGAAATTATAAGATTCCTCCCTAAAATATTAGAAGTTCTCTTATATAGTAGTTGTGCCCGTGCCAAATCTCGTGCAAACTAGGTTGCCAAAACTCGCCAAAGTCATGAAGTAAGTCGAGTCCAAAAATCTGGCATGAGACTGAATTCTCAAAACAAGCTCAAATGGACTGGCATAGGTTATTAAAGGCCCAGCCGATTAGCATCATTACACTGTCAGTTACGTATATCTTCTTTTCCACTCAATCATTCACAGATATACGAGTGACCGTGAATTATGAATTTTATTTCCTTCCGTCCGAATCACGGACAGATGAGTCCCCGTTAGCGAAAATTTCTGCTGGAATTGGTTTCTCCTGTCAGATTCACGGATACACATCCTTCCGTTAAAATTAAAAGTTATGGAATTTCCATCTTCTCAACAAACTCTCACGGGAAGTCCGGTTGCCGTGAAAATTTATTTCCCCAGGATTTTCCTTTTTCCTCCGACCACTAACGTATACCAGGCTATACATGAAAACTATTTTCTTCTGAGTTTTAAACTCGGATAAACTCTGCACCTTCTTTCTCGCCATCTTAGTGGAATCAAAGTTCCGTATCACAGAAAACTCGAGCACTCATTCCCCCGATAGTCACCATTAACAACAACCTTAACATAGATCACGAGCATCAACAGGTTCATGCCCCTGCCAAAACTCCGGAACAACCACGGCCAACTAAACTCTCTTCATATCTTCATACTCCGGTAATGGCAGCAGATAACCATTGCCATTGTTTTCCTCGATCTACAACTCCATTATAGCTTCAGCCACTCCATTTCTTCTCTGCCGACATCACTCTCTTCTCCGTTTCTCGATCACCCATGAGTTATCAACACACAGTCACTGCCAAACTCTCTTCTTCATCACTACAGCGTTGTCCTCCTCATTCATGGCAGTAACATCACCACAGTACCATCATCTCTACTGCTCTCGGTTCTTCCCCATCACTATAGAAAATTCCAGCAGTAAGGAAACTCGTGACAATAATGTACAACACCATCGTCATCCATTACTGCCATCACCATTCCTTCTCAGTCACAGCCAAAACCATTCAAACTCCTTATATTCCTCGACTGATTTTGTGAACATCTCAGTCGAGCTATCTCTCCAACCTTCAGAACAGAAACCTACTCCCAATAATGGCAGAAATAGACAGGATTAATCTTCGTTAGCTTCATAGTTCGAGCTCAACCTTTCTTTCTCATCTTAAACTCTATCGACGGTGGCAACAGCCGTGGCTCACTCTTCATCACTGATGTTGATCGTCAGCAACAACTTCAGTCGAGTCTTCCAACTCCAGCACAAGCCCAATGATCTTCCCGAGCTCAACTGCTACTCGTCATCATTCTCATTCATGATCAATGATCATAGCAAACTCCATCTTCTCAAGCAATCTCCTTCATTCACTGCCAATGACAGCAACATAGACAACTACTTCCAACTCGGTCTGAGCTGAACCCATGAACCCACTAGAGCTCTTCTCCATCGTCTCTGCCATTAATCTAACTTACTCGAGATTCATTCTCATATGCAGTCAATGCTCCCTTGTCATTTCTTCTCTTTTCACCTTAGTTCCGTCAAAACCACTATCGGAAATATACCACCGGTACTTCTTCCCCTAAACATGCCATGATGCTTGCTAAAGAAGTTTTAACCTGTGGCTGCCCTGAGTAAAACGATGGGTGCCTTTAACAGTTTACACTATTTCCTTCTAAGTTAACTGTCAGTTTCGTGGGACTGACAGGCGTAACTTCTTCTTTTGCTCCTAGCTTCCTCATATGATGTCGGAATGAGCTCGTTATTTCGTCGATTGCTTCGTCTTTTCGTCCTCTTCGAGATGATATCAAGGACTCCTAGATTCGAACGAGTTCTCTTTGGTCTTTGTCCCTTCTCCGCTTGCGGATAACTTCTTTAATTGCACAATAAAGTGCAATTTCGCTTATTTTGGATGATTTACCTAGCAAAACACAAATAAAGAAAAACAAACGTAATATACAATAATTTGCAAGAAAATATAGCAAATACTAGCATGTATTCAACACTAAATATATGCAAAATATGTACTTAACAGAAATCAACTACCAGTAGAAGATAATAAGACCTTAACTAGGAGGAAAATCAAGTCCTCATAGAATAGCTTGTCGATAAGAAGAGAGATGTGAGGCAAAAAATGAGGCCTGAGGCAAAACAAAAAGGCAAGATGCAAAACAAAGCAAGAGGCAAGCACATGACCATGCTTGACCTCGTGAATCATGTGAAAGAAACGAAATCAATGAAAAAAGAGAATATACAAAAGAATGCAACACAAAAGATGACAAAGAATCATGAAGAATCGAAAAATCTTTGCTGAATGAGAGATATTAGCAATGGAAGTGTTCCACACAAAAATATCTACATTGACTTGCTTATGTTACAATGAAAATACTAATAATGCAGGAACAAGTTCTAAAAGGTAACGAGATATAATTACCAACGAGATGAGAACGTGAAGGAATGCAAAGATGAATCTGAAGCTCAAATAATAAATAGTTAAGGCAAGGAGAGTAGAAACACAAAGAATCAATAACACAAGGTATGCTACATAAATTATGCAAAAGAATAAGAGATTATATTTTTGACCTCAGGTATGCTCCGAAAATATACAAAGAATAAGGGGCAAGTATATACTTTATCACATTTATTATTCTTTGATTGTTTCCTTCGCAAGTATATACTTGGCATACTTGATAAAATTGAGGTGGTAGATTAACTTTACGAGTTAAAGATATACGAGTTAGAAGGCATGCAATGATTAGTTAAATATGCGAATTAGATATGTTAACCATGATTAAGCGCAATTATCTGAACGAGATGGAGATTAAAAATGACAAGAAAAGTAAAGTTGATATACTAAGGCAAAGAAAAACAATAAATGTTATGCTCCCCAAGCTTGGGAGCTCCCATTTAAAGTATTAAACCAAAATAAAAGTCATCATCAAAACCGAAGAATCAAGATTATAGAGAAGATTGCTGAATAGGAGTAGCTCCGATGACTTCTTCCTCGAGATGATCAATCCAAGATCCTTGAACTCCTGCGTCTGCATCATCACTATCTTCCTTCTCACCTTGATGAGGATTACCACCATTAGAACCAGTTTCTTAAGAAGCATCGCCAGCAGGCTTGACAACTTCTTCATCAGATTAGGTCTTCTCATCATCATCATCTTCATCTACGGCAACATCCTCGTCGTCAGAAAAGACTTCAAGATCCAGAGGAGGATAGGGAATGCCGCACGAACTGCAAAACTCAGCAAAGAGTTTACTTTGTCTTCTTGAGTATTCTTGCGAGTAAACTTAGCAACCTTAGCTGCATCCTTCTCCATCTTGTCGCAATCTTGGTTAGAAGCACAATCTCTTCCTTAAGATCGGATACCTCCTTGACGAGATCCCCCTTTTGACGAGATAGGTGAAGGATTTGATTCTTCAATGTTTCCTCAGACTCTGTGAAAATGATAACGAAATAAGAAATAAACTCAACCAAGTAAGATACAAAGTAAAACAGTTCACATCTCCTAGAGCTACCTTCCTTATGCGAGATAACAAATTTTAAAGTTTTCTGAATATCAATGTTAAGATGGTCAAGTCTCGAAACTTCTAACTCTAGATGGTTGAAAAGTTCACAAAAAGATTCATCTTCATCTTTATCCGGGTTAGGCGCATGTCTATTATCCTTAGAAGATCTTATGATGAGCTTACCACCCGTTGAAGGGACCACAGGCTTTTTCTTCTCTGAAGAAGCAGTGATTGTCTTCTTAACTTGAAACCTTTCCAAACGAGCTAATACAGAAGACATCTCACCATTTAACCTATCTTTTCATTATTTATTCTAGTATTCTCAGTCTTTAACCTCCCATTTTCCGCCTCTAACTCGGAAAAATCATTCCTAAGCTTATAAAGTTCAGTATCAGATTTATTTATCCTTTTAATTATCCTCTCTTTTTCTTCCCCTAACCATTTATTCTGAGACATGGATGAAGAACGAAGATTCCGAGAAGTTTTATGGAGATTATTAAATCGACGTAGTTCGACCCTCAAGCGTTTATTTTCTTCTTGAAGATGAAAGTTAAACTCTTCATTATTAGCAGATTCATTAGATAAACACTCCGACATAGAGTATAATACTGTCGAGTTTTTGCTTGAAATCTCATTTTCGTACAAGTAACAGTTGATTTGAGACAAAAGGTTCGCTTGCTCGGCTTGAAAATCTTCAACAGATGCTCTGCCTTCATGGTAATCCATATAACACTTCGTGGAACGGGCTTGAAGAAAATAAAATAATAGTAAAGACAAGACTAAATCAAAAACAGAGATAAAGAAGGGATTGAACTTACTACGGAGCTCCTCGATCTTATGATCCTTCTTAGCAGAGCGTTACTTTTCCTCAGCAAGGTCATCCTTAACCTTGTGAATTAGAGCCTTAGAAGTCTCCAAGTTCTCACGAGCAACTCTCATCTCGAAGAGTTGAGTCATGTGGCGATTGAATTCCTGCGATATACATGTAATTAGAAAGAATTAAGACAAACAGTGGAGCCAAAATTGAGATACCCACCAAGCCCATAATGATGGTGTGCTATTGAATAGAGAGACTCAACGAGGTATTCAGAATGAAATACTGATCCTCAACCATGAAGGAATCAGTACTAATAGAAATCAAGGAATCGGTGGCAGAAGATATGATGGAGGGATCACCATGAGTAAGAAGGAGAGCATTCCTAGGAAATTCCATGTCAGGGATGTAAGATGGATCCTGTACTTCGAAATCCGTTATCGCTTTCCATTTTCTCCTACCAATATAGGGCTCTTGGATGATTTAGCCGGGGAATAAACCACAGTAATGACGGGAGTTGACATGACAAGCTTTGGGATGTTGGAAGGAGAAGGTTTTTCCGACACCTTGGAAGATTTGTCTTTAGGTAGAGGAGGGGCAGTTGAATCTGTATATTTTCGGGAGCTAGGAATGTGAGTTAAGGAAGCCATATTAAATCCCTATGTCTTTTTGGAGGTTCATTATCAGGGGAATATTGGGGCAAAGCATCCTGAAAAACACAAAGCTAATAAGACGAGATATAAAAACTTGAAGATAACATGCGAGATACATGAAAAACGTGATAGAAAGAATAGCAAAAATACCCTAGTAGCAGCAGAGGATCCATCTTGACGCTCATGATTCCTTGAAACCCGTGGAAGAATAACAACTTAAGGCTCCACGGGGTCATCATCCTGAGAAGTACAATGATTAACCACCTAAGTAGAAAAAGGTGTCAGGAGCGAAGTAAAGAGTAAAATACATGATCGCAAGTAGGAGATTCAGCAAACCTTTTCTTTGATTGAGGTTATCTGTCCTTGATCAAACTAGGAGAGGGAAACGGATACTACAGTGAAAAGAGGAAATTTAGCAAACCGGATATAAAGATAAAGCATAGTAGGGGCATAGAAAACTTACCTCGATGGAAATTTCTGACCAGCGAAGCCTTCCAGGTTCATAAGAAGCGAGATGAATGTTCTCGGAAAGAGTACCAGTTCGATCTTCCCCACTCTCATCGAAACCCCAGACTAAGGGTCCCTCAACAATTATTGGAAACATCAACCTTTCCTCATCATTAGTCAGACGAATAGAAGCACCCTTCGAAGTTCCGACAGGTTCAACATCGAGAAGAAGAAATTTAGATGAATTATCAAGGGGATTGCGGGCGAGTTTAATACTCCAATCTTGGTATTTCCTCCGAGATAGAGTCTTTTCAATATAATTCTCCAAGAAAGAATCAAGGTTGTAGTCAGCTAGATCAAATTCCTTCGCCGCCAGCGGAATTTGAAACTTGTCACCATTAGTGCGTCTCACAAACTCATTTGCGATATGAATTGCATTCCCGCTCCAGTGGTAGACGCCCCTGTTGAGCTTAAATAAAATCTCGTAAAACAGAGGATTCTGGGCATCATATAAAGGAAAGACGATACCATCTCGTAATTGACCCAGCGTGGCGATCATTCTGGTAGGAGTCCATATTTCATCCTGAATCCATATGTAATTCAACTCCATGTGCTTTGTTTCTGTAATCGGAGGAGTGACGGAAGATTCAATTGCTAGAGATAAACCCTTTTTCTCGAACTCCGCCTGAAAATCTTCAAGGGTTTTGGATGTAGTAGGAGAAGGAAACTTCTTGGGAGCCATTGATTTAAGAGTTGAAAGGTGAAGAAACTAAGGAATTGAGAAAGATTGAAGATAGAAAGAAACAAATAGAATTTTTTTTTGCAGAACAGGGGCATCGGAGAAGAAGAAGGTGAAGTTCGGAAAGTGAAAAAGGGGAATGGAAGTCGAGATATTTATAGTAGACCAAGGCATGACCGGGAGCAGCAGTTAGTACATGAAAAGGGGAACCGACTATTGACGGTTATGGAAAATCATGGGAGACAAGATAGCAAGAAAAGCAGATATGTGGCGGTTACAAATTTAATGCAGGGTTCTCTTTCCATTCTTGATACCCGCGAATAGAATGAGAAAAGGAAAAATGTAGGTACACAAAATCTACTCTCCACGTGTACGTACGAGATTGAATGAGGCTACAAAGTTAATCTTCAGACGAGATATTATTCACTAATTCCCATAGAAATGTCAGTGAAGAGTCAAATCAAGCGTCAGCCTTACTTTATCAAATGTTAGATCTACAAAGTTGGGTCTGAAGTCAACGAAGTATTAGTTAGCAAAATGAAGATGACTTGCACAGGAAGATATCCCGCGAGGAGTAGAAAATACCCGAAGTATAATACACAATGTGTGGATAGTTACGCAAGAAATATGACAGTTGTCCCCGACAACAACCGAATTTTTAGGCGAAAAGGAAGCAAGAACTTTATTGAAAATGGATCGAGCAAAGTAAAAAGTAGGGTCACGTAAATTGTGTGACTTCTGGCGAGGTAAAATGAGCTGTAATCCATTATGTATTTTTCCCTATAAATAGAGGACTTGGTCCATTGTAAAAAGGGTTGGAATATTTAAGGAGTGAGAGAATGGTTGTAAGCAAAAAGAACTTATGGTTCTTTTGAGTGTTCTTGAATATATTGTAACAACTTATTCTCAAACTAAACTAAATTAAAGATTTTTTCTTGATCTCGTTGTAAGATTTGTTCTTTGAGTTGTTCAAATTAGTAAGTGGGTGTAACTATGGATTTTCCGTAGTTACACCATGTTTTCTCGATTTCAAGCCCTAAAAATACAATGGAAGTAAATAACCAAATGCATGTGGTCTCAAATGCTCACCTTCATAAAAAATCCCTTACCATAATTACTAATTCATCGTGGTTGGGCTGAACTATTCTATCCTTATCATTTATTGACTCTCCTACGCTTTTTCTTTATCAACGATCTAGATTTGTTTTAGGTCATCTATGATCTCTTTTCAAACTTTTTCGTCAATTAGTAACCTACTTTTATTAGGTCTAGCTGGGATGGTAGTTTCAGGACGAGCAACTTAACATCTAAATCATGCTAAGTTCTATGGGATAGATATCTAGCTACTAGATTGGCCATCCACGTCAGCCTGAGCAACCTCCTAAGTCTTATGGGATAGCGAATCTAACAGCGAAATGATGAATAGATCAACGTGAAAAGGTGAACGCCGAACGGAACAACGCTCAAAAAGTGGTCCAAACGCTGAAAAGTTCAGCATTTTGCGAATTCCAGTGTTTTGCGTCAAACGCTGAATAGTTCAGCGCTGATGCCCTGGAATATTCCCAAAATGCGGAACCGTTTAGCGTTTGGACCACTTTTTGAGCGTTGAATCATTGAGCATTTCAATCTCGCTTCTAGTTGAACTGCGATCACTTGCTAGGAGAGAGAAGTAGACATAAGCAATGTTAACTTTTTTCCCACACTTTTTTCTTGAATTGCAACACTTTTTGATCAATCTAATAGTGCAATCTAGCCCATAGGACTTAGCCCATGTTTGTAACAAGGTTCCCAATATTCTAAATCATAAGGAAGGATGTCAGGTTACGTTTTCCATGAACCCGATCTTACTGAATAAACATGAACCTCAGAACCATGACATGCCCGTCGATTAGCATCGATGACTTTAACAATCTTGTAATCATCCGTATCGCAACTATAACCAAGCCCGTATGTGACTTTGAAATCCCATGGTGTAGCACACTCGACTTCTGAATCAAGTAGTTCTATTTCCTTAAATTCTTTCTTAGATGGGTTCCAAAGGCAAAGATTAATATCCTTGCCATGCATACCCTCACGACTTCTCATCAAAATCAAACCATTGCAAGAACCATGGGTGTCTATGGCTGACGATTTATTTTGATTTTGATACTTAACCCGTTGAGATTTTAATGGAATATCCATCACATCCATAGGATCAAAGCAGTCATCTTCTAATGTTGTTAATTGTGATAATTTTTTATTAAGCTTCCAAAACTCATAATCATTTCTTATTGCAAAACAATTTAACCTTCTTCTACTTTCAAAGCTATTTTTAAGATGCATATTAACAAAGCTAGAGTCTCTGGATAGCTTATCACGCCAGTGTTTGCATACGCACCTGAATCTCCCTATCGATTTTACGGGCAACATCGGAATGATTTCCATAATGATATCATCTGGTAGGATGCTTGAAGTCTTCTCATCTTTTTCTTTTTTTTCGTCCACTGCTATTTTTGGTGTTTGTAACAATCTTCCCCACGGTGATGCAGGTGTCATGATGTGGAACTGAAGCAGAAGAAGTTTAGGGTTTCTATATGTGGAACATAGAGTCATGCCTCGACCAATATATATAGGAGGGATATCCCTATCGTATACGGTGATGCGGTTTTCTTCATGATGTGGAAGTGCAGCAGCAGAAGAAGTTTAGGGTTTCTATATGTGGAACATAGAGTCATGCCCAAGGCCGTTCCTGGGGAAAATTTGCCCCGAAGTGAACTTCGTTTTTTTTGCCCCCTAAATACTTTTTTTTTCCACAAATTCAACTAATAAAGATCATCAATTGTCTCTAATATAAATAAATAAAATGAAAACTTACAAAGCTTGTTTTAACTCTTCTTATAATTCTTCATGTTTTTAGATCCTGATTGTTGTTTTCTCTTTAGTGGAGGCATACCTGCAACAAATTAGCAACATCTTCAATGAATATTGAACACATGCAATCACACCCTTGACATCCATTAAGATCAACACTTAAATCTATATGAATATACCTAAAAGACCAACACATATTCTAAAAATTAAATATCGTTTAATCCAATTAAAGATTGACAACATCATAATTAATATGAATTACAGAAACCTATCAATCATCAAGAGGTCAATGCACAATAAAAACATAAATTAGGGCAATAAAAAAAAAACAGTACCTTTTATCCTTGTGGAAACGTTCAATTAGGTCATCAATCCAGATTCCAGACTTCCAATTGATTGTTTTTATGGGTTTTGTAAGAAAAAAATGGGGAAAAAAAAGAAACTCTAGTGTGCCGTGATCTGGGAAGAATGGGGGAAGTAGAGCCGTTAAGGTGAAGAACAAGATGAAAAGAAACTAAAAGACGTTTCTTCTCAAAGTTCAATTATTCAGATAATGATTTTTAAACCCTTCAATTTAATATAACTAACAATTCAGTCCAAAAATATTTTTTTTAATAAAACCCCCCTATTATCACAAGGCATTTTGTTGCCCCTGGGCTTTTGTTGCCTGCAAGCTCCACTTTGCCTGCTTCCCTATCAGGCCCGGCCCTGGTCATGCCTCGAGCAATATATATAGCTGCACGTCAACGAAAAATCAAGGCCATGAGGGCTATCCCTATCGTATACGGAATCGGGAATGGTATCATCAACCAATACTTTCTTTATATAAAAGAGAATGTTTGGTGTTGACGTGTGCCTCCTCAAACAGAACAAACAGACGCGTCTTTTACCAAACAGTACAAGAAGATACGCCTTCTGCTCGCAAGGCTTCAATTTGGAGTATAAAAAAAGAAGTTAAAACAAAAATTGATACGTTTGCTCCAATTGCGAACCCAAATTACTTTTTTGTTTTTCATTTATAATTTTTTTTGATGGAAGAGGTATCACCTCATAATTTCATTAATACGAAATTTTGCTTACATTGATCAATTATATCTGAAAACGGAGAAAAACAATCCATACAAAAATTACATATTTCATAAACGAAAATAGAAAATTGTACATAAGTTTTATAACCCATTGGTGAAATTGACATCATGCTAATGGTTTCAATCCATTTTGTTTGCTGATCTTTTGTTTCTAGATCATCATCATCATTGATGTAAGATGCTTCCATAAAAAGGAAGTAAAGTGCCCTTATTGATATCATCACATTCCATATTGGTCTTATTTTGATTTGCCGAAATAGATCGTTTCCTTCCAAAGTATATTTGATAAGAGTCCACCACCACCAAAAAAAGCCATAATGATAGGAAACCATAAAACAAGTCTCGATAGCATAAAACAACCATTAGATTGATGAGAAAGTAAATATGAAACCATAAAAATTGTTGGAACAACAATTTGTTTTATTTAAATATGTAATAATATCTACAAGTCTATCCGAATCTTAAAATAATTCAAGATCCGGGAAGAAAATGGAAGAAAATACTAAGGAAAACAATGTAGAAGATGAAGAAAACAGTCAATATAACTTGCAGTTGAAGAAGATAACTGTTTTAATTGCAATATAGAGTTGCAGAGAGAAAAAAGGGAGAGAGAGAAAAAAATCGAGGTATGTAACGATAATAACAACAAACTTGATAAAAGGAAAGAGGAGACGAGGCACGCAGAACCGCTAAGCTAAAAACTAAAAAAAAAATAACTGAAAAAGAAAATAACTAAAGCAACAAGCCAGCATACAGGACAGGCAAGAGCCAGCTCCACAACCAGAGAAACAAACAAAGTAGTAAAAAAAAAAAGATGCGTCATTAGAAAAATCGCTGCAACATAACAGCCGATTACATGCATTGATGTTACACTGCTTTGTTGCTTTTTCCTCTCTACTTAACCGTCAGCTACACTTTCTCGGCCAGTAATTAACCGTTCATGAATTCCCATTGTAATTTCATACCACACAACATTTTTTTTCGCTATTGTGATTTCTCGGCCAGTTACCAATGCTTTGGGTACTTTCTGCTTGATTCTGTTGAGTTGGAAATCCTTGCTTACCTGCATAAGAACCAGAAACCGACACCAGACTCTCCACGTAAGTTTCTATGGTGTGGTTGAATACAGAGATGCGATACATCTCAGAGACTTCATCAAGTTTGTGGTATACTGAGTCATGTACAATAAAATATGTACCGCGGTCACAACAGGCTTTGAATAAAACTTCACCGTTCTTGAATTCCCATTGTTATTTCATACAACACAACATTGGTTTTTCAGCTGGGAGTTGTACGGTGAAGAACTTTGTCCAGGATTCTCTCACATTTTGGTCCTTCATAACCCATATTTCAATATCACGAAGGCCAATAGAAACTACACAAAGGCACCCTCCTAAAACACCTAATGTGTTCGGGGTCTTCATAGGATCAAATAGTTCACCGACTTGTGGAGTTAGTGGAATTTCCCTGAAATTCTCGCCTCTGATATCAAAAGAAACAACTAACATAGATTGTGGAACACTGGAACAAGGGAATGGAGCTGGAGTTGCCATCCAAAAAAGAGCTCCATTAACGAAGGCATGAGTGTAAAAAACTATTTTATTTTATAAGGAACGATGTTGGGTAATGTTTTCCATGAACCCAACCTTAATGTGTAAACTTGAACTTCAGAACCACAACACACCAGACGATTATTGTCAGTGCTGCTATCACGAACATAGACAACTTTAGCATTAACAATCTTGTAATCATCCGCATCGCAATTTTAACTTACCCGTATGTGATTTCAGATCGCCTTTGGTAGAACGGTGATCCAGAGGAGATAATCTTGAGTTCTGAATCAACTTTTATTTCCTTGAACTCTTTCGTAGTTAGGTTCCAAAGGCAAAGATTAGTAAGATCCTTTCCAAAGAAATGGATTTTCATCAATATTAGACCATTACAAGTACCATGAGTGTCTAACGATATATTTGGATAGTTAGCCAGTTGAGGTTTAAATGGAAAATCCGATACATTCATAGGTTCAAAGAAGTCATCTTCAAATGTTGTTGATTCTGGTGATTTTCTAATAAACATGTTAAACTCATGGAAATCATTTATCGAAATACAATTAAATTTTCTGCTTTCGTTGTTATTTTTAAGATGAATGTTAGTAAAACTAGGATCTCTGGATAACTGAATGCACCAATATTTGCATACGCACCTGAATCGCAATATCAATTTTACAGGTAACCTCGAAAGGATGTCCATAATAATATCATATGGGAGGCTTGACCTAATTTCTTCCTTTTCTCCATTTACTACTAGCAATTGCAACGATATTTCCCACTCTGTCGTAGATTTCTTCATGCTGCAAAGTGTGATAAGAACAATTTGATTGGAGTTTAGGGTTTATATTTGGGAGAGCAGATGGAAACCATAAATGTGATAAGATTGTACAGAGAAACAGTTCGAATTGAGTTTAGGGTTCGTGTTTGGGAGAGCCGCTAGAAACCATAAATTTGATAAAATTGTACAGCGAAACAGTTCGAATGGAGTTTAGGATTTATTTGGGAGAGCAGCTAGAAACCGTAAATGTGATGAAATTGTATAGCAAAACAGTACGAATGAAATTTAGGGTTTTATATTTGGGAGAGCGTCTAGAAACCATAAAATAGGGGTGAGCACGGTCCGTATCAGACCAGTTTTAGCATCCACATCTAACCAAATACACGATGACTTTCAAGTTTAGCATCCACATCTGATCTAGCATCCAACAGATTTGGGTCTAGCATCCAAGGATTAGATGCGGATGATCCAATAAATTTTATTTGTACAAATCCTATGAGTGATATTGATAACCACAATAATAACTAATTAAAACATCATTAGAAAGAGTAAAATACATGTTTTCTTAATTTAATGGATGGATGGATAGATGGAAGTAAATGATAAATAAATAAAATGAATATGTAGCGAACGACATATAACCTGGTGTTGATGGTGGATTTTAGTTTAGGGTTAAAATCGTAAAAGACTAAACCCTAGCAGACAGTGATGTCACAACGTTTAAAGTAACAAGCATTTACTAGGCACATTTACTTAAACCTTTAACTTGTCTCTAAAATAAACACCGGGGTATCTTTTTCAAATTAGCGTTACGACAAGCCAAACCCTAATTCCCACGTGTGCGAATGGCAAATCATGCCAGTCACACCGACCGCGCCGAAGCATGCCAACCATGCTAGCCCCACTTCTGTGCCAATGGAAAATCATGCCAGCCACACCAACCACGCCAAAGCATGTCAACCATGCTAGCCGCACCTCTGCGCCAATGGAAAATCATGCCAGCCACACCAACCGCGCCAAAGCATTCCAGCCATGCTAGCCGTACCTCTGTGCCAATGGAAAATCATGCCAGCCACACCAACCGCGCAAAAGCATGCCAACCATGTTAGCTGCACCTCTGTGCTAATGGAAAATCATGTCACCCACACCGACAGCTCCAAAGCATGCCAAACATGCTAGCCGCACCTCTGTGCCAATGGAAAATCATGCCAGCCACACCGACCGCGCCAAAATCATGCCAACCATGCTAGTCGCACCTCTGTGCCAATGACAAATCATGCCAGCCACAACAACCGCGCCAAATCATTCCAACCATGATATCCGCACCTCCCTGCCAATGGAAAATCATGCCAGCCACACCTACCGCGGCATGCCAAATGCACCTCGCCATGGCCCCATGCCGCGCCAACATACTCACCTTCACTACGCGCCTATCAAAACGAAGGCGTGAAACAATCAACGTTTTCCCTTCAATCCTAGGAGCAAATACAAGCTAGTCACGCCATGCGCCTATGGCAAGCCCTTGGACCCACATGCCAAGCCAAACCAAACCAAGCCAAGCTAGCCGCGCCATGCCAAACGCACTTTGCCTTGGCCCTAGGCATGCTAGTCACATCATGCCAAGCCAAACGCCCTTGCCTTGGCCCTAATCATGCCATGCGCCTATGGAAAACCCTTGGCCCCGCATGGAAAGCCAAAACCGCACCTAGCCCAAGCTAGTCACGCCATGTGCCTATGGTAAAACCCTTGGCCCCACATGCCAATCCAAGGCCGCACCTATCCCAAGCTAGCCGCGCCATGCCAAACGCACTCTTCCTTGGCCCTAGCTATGCTAGTCACGCCATGCCAAGCGAAACGCCCTTTCCTTGGCCCTATCCACGCCATGCGCCTATGGAAAACCCTTGGACCCACATGCCAAGCCAAACCAAACTTAGCCAAGCTAGCCGCACCATGCCAAAATAACTTTTCCTTGGCCCTACCCATGCTAGTCACATCATGCACCCAAGGTGAACCCTTGACCCCACATGCCAAGCCTAACCTATCCGCACCACCCTGTTGGCCCTCATTACGCAGCTACTAAAACGAAGGCGTGCAATAATCAACGGTTGCCCTTCAATCCTTGGAGCAAATACTAGCCATCCAAGGTTACCAGACGATACATGGTAACCTTTGGCACGAAAACCTAGGTTTGGCCACGCCAAACCACGGCATGCAAACCTATCCACGCCACCATACTGGCCTTCCATACGCGCCTACCAAAAAGAATGCGTGTAACAATCAACGGTTTCCCTTCAATCCCATGAGAAAATCTTAGCCATCCAAGGTTACTAGACGACACATGGTAACCTTTGGCCCGAAACCTAAGTTTGGCCACGCCAAACCATGCCATGAAAACGGCATGCCAACCTAGCCGCGCCACCATGCTGGCCTTCCCTACGCAACTACCAAAACAAAGGCGTGCAACAATCAATGGTTTCCCCTCCTCTCAAGATACGAAATCTCGACCGTCGAAGGTCACCAAGCTAGCAAGTCTCCCGAGCTCATCTTGCCAATCCAAAACAACATGTTTTCACAAAAACATTTGAGACATCAGCACAATATTGGTTTGGTGGTCTATAGCGTGCGGCATACACAAATGTCCGTTTCAAGATAGTGTAATAAGAATAAGATGGTTAGTAAATGCAAGAAGCAACGGTGAAACACTCTTTCAGTATGGAACATCAATTCCATCAATATCAGGCGTTACCACCTCTTCCGATTTAAATCATCTGTTTTCTTTTCTTATGAGGCCAGAGTACGTTTCTTTTTAGACTTGTATAAATAGTCTTACCTATTTCTACCAGAGACACAAGTTTTTGGTCAGGGAAAAATACCACACTCAGAAAGGCAACTCTTGCTAGCTTTCTCAAAGATTTCACCTTCTGATACAAGTCAAGTACTACTCTTTCAGAATTATTCTGGTCTCAATGCTCTCTTCGCTTCCCTCCCTAAACCAACCCTTCTCCTCCACTTTGTGACGGAAGCAAGTCTGGAATGGCCATTTCTTGGTTTAGGCCGGAGTTGTACAAATTGATCTCTTGAATCTAAAGTACTCCCTTGTAGTACATTGTTTAGGGATTAAATTGTTTCTCACTTTCACACCCGCAATTACCGAAATCATCAGAAACCATTTTCACCTATAAATAATAAGATTTTTAATTTTCGTAGTAGTAAAAGGGTTGTCATAGAATCAGCATAAAGATTACTGCAACTTGATTTTTCTTCACTCTGCAACTCTATGTTTTGTCCCCTGTTTATAGGTTAAAATAGTTTCTGCTGATTTCGGTAATTGCGGGTGTGAAGGTGACAAACAATTTAAACCCTAAATAATGTACTGCAAGGGAGTACTTTAGATTCGAGAGATCAATATGTACAAGTCCAGCCTAAACCAAGAAATGTCCGTTCCAAAGTTACTTCGGTCACAAAGCGGAGGAGAAGGGTTAGTTTAGGGAGGGAAGCAAAGAGAGTGTTGAGGCTAGAATAATTCTGAAAGAGTAGTACTTGACTTGTATCAGAAGGTGAGAGCTTTCATAAAGATAGCAAGAGTTGCCTTTCTGAGTGTGGTGTTTTTCCCTAACCAAGAACTTGTGTTCTGGTAGAAATAGGTAAGCCTATTTATACAAGTCAAAAAAGAAACATACTCTGGCCTCATAAGAAAATAAAATGAATGAGTTAAATGGGAAGAGGTAGTAACGCCTGGTATTGATGGGATTTGATGGAATTGATGTCCCATAATGAAAGAGCGTTTCACCATTACTTCTTGCATTTACTAACCATCTTATTCTTATTGCACTATCTTGAAACAGGCATTTGTGTATGCCGCATGCAATAGACCACCACACCAAAACCCTAATGAGCATGCCCCAATTTGTGTTGATATCTCGAATGTTTTTGGAAAACATGTAGCATGTTGTTGTTGCTTGGCAAGTCAAGCTCGGGAAACTTTCTAGCCTGGTGACCTTCGAAGGTCGAGATTTTTCATCTTGATAGGACGGGAAACCGTTGATCGTTGCACGCCTTCGTTTTGGTAGTGAGGGCCAACGTGGTGGCGCAGCTAGGTTGGCATGGCGTGGTTTGGCGTGGCCAAACTTAGGTTTTCGGGCCAAAGGTTACCATATGTTGTCTGGTAACCTTGGATGGCTAGGATTTTCCCCTGGGATTGAAGGGAAACCATTGATTATTTCACGCCTTCGTTTTGGTGGTCGCGTAGGGGAGGCCAGCAAGGTGGCACGGCTATGTCCAAGGAAAGGGACTTTGGATTGGCGTGGTGTGGTGTGACTAGCATAGCTAGGGCCAAGGAAGAGTGCATTTGGCATGGCGCCACTAGCTTGGGCTAGGTGCGTGACAAAGCTATGGTTTTGGGCCAAAGGTCGTGAGGTAACTTTAGACGGCCAGGATTTGCTCTTGGGATTGAAGGGAAACCGTTGATTATTGCAGCCTTCACTTTGGTAGCCGTGTGGGGAAGGACAGCATGGTGGCGTGGCATGGGGGGCCATGGAGAGATGTGTTTGGCATGGCGTGGCTAGCTTCGCTAGGTGTGTGACCAAGCTATTGTTTTGGGCCAAGGTCGTGAGGTAACCTCAGACGACCAGGATTTTCTCCTAGGATTGAAGGACAACCGTTGATTATTGCACGCCTTCACTTTGGAAGCCGCTTGGGGAAGGCCAACATGGTGGCGCAGCATGGGGGAATATGGCGAGATGTGTTTGGCATAGCGTGGCTAGCTTGTCTAGGTGCGTGACCAAGCTAGGTTTTTGGGCCAAAGGTCATGAGGTGACCTTAGATGTCCAGGATTTGCTTCTGGGATTGAAGGGAAACCATTGATTGTTGGACTCCTTCATTTTGGTATCCGCGTGAGGAAGGCCAGCATGGTGGCGCGGAATGGGGTTCCATGGCGAGATGTGTTTGGCATGGCGCGGTCGGTGTAGTTGGCATGATTTTCCATTAGAATAGAGGTGCGGCTAGCATGGTTGGCATGCTTTGGCGTAGTCGGGGTGGCTGACATGATTTTCCATTGGCACATAGGTGCGGCTAGCATGGTTGGCATGCTTTGGCGCGATTGGTGTGGTTGGCATGATTTTCCATTGGCACAGAGGTGCGTCTTGCATGGTTGGCATGCTTTGGAACGGTTGGTGTGACTGGCATGATTTATCATTGGCACAAAGGTGTGGATAGAATGGATGGTATGCTTTGGCACGGTCGGTGTGGATGGCATGATTTTCCATTGGCACAGAGGTGCGGTTAGCATGGATGGCATGCTTTGGCGCGGTCGGTGTGGCTGGCATGATTTTTCATTGGCATGGAGGTGGGGCTAGCATGGTTGGCATGATTTGGCACGGTCGGTGTGGCTGACATGATTTTCTATTGGCACGAAGGTGCGGCTAGCATGCTTTGGCACAGTCGGTATGGCTGACATGATTTTCCGTTGGCACATAGGTGCGTCTAGCATGGTTGGCATGCTTTGGCGTGGTCGGTGTGGCTAGCATGATTTTCCATTGGCACAGAGGTGTGTCTATCACGGTTGGCATGCTTTGGCGCGGTCTGTGTGGCTGGCATGATTTGCCATTGGCACAGAGGTGCGGCTAGCTTGGTTGGCCTTCTTTAGCGCGATTGGTGTGGATGGCATGATTTTCTATTGGCACAGAGGTGCGGATAGCATGGATGGAATGCTTTGGCGCGGTTGGTGTGGCTGGCATGATTTTCCATTGGCACAAATGTGCGGCTCACATGGTTAGCATGCTTTGGCGCGGTCGGTGTGGCTGGCATGATTTTCCATTGGCACGGAGGTGCGGCTGGCATGGTTGGAATGCTTTGGCACGGTCGGTGTGGCTGGCATGATTTTCCATTGGAACATAGGTACGGCTTGCATGGTTGGCATGCTTTAGCGTAGTTGGTGTGGCTGGCTTGATTTTCCATTGGCATAGAGGTGCGTCTAGCATGGATGGCATGCTTTGGCGCGGTTGGTGTGGCTGGCATGAATTTCCATTGGCATAGAGGGGAATTAGGGTTTTGCTTGTTGTAACCCTAATTTGAAAAAAGGTACCCCGGTAATTATTTAGAGACACATTAAAGGCTTTTCAGTAAATGCGCCTAGTAAATGCTTTATCACTTAAATGTTGTGACATCACTAACTGCCAGGGTTAAGTTTTTTACGATTTTAACCATAATCTAAAAACCACCATCAATAGCCCCAAACACTCGACATCCCCTGTTATGGTTCCCTAACTTCCTATTATACTCCACAACAAACTTATCTTTTCGGTTTAATGCAAAATATTCTTTCTTAAATTCATTATTCTCCACTGCCATTACATGGGATTTGTTTCCCTGTTTACTTTCTTCTCGTGACTACAGCAGTCCACACACGTCTCTTGGTTGAGTTAAAATCCATTCATCCACACGACATCTTCCAATCTCAGCAAACAAAAATCTGAGAAATATCTTTATCTAATTCCGCGTGTGTGCAGCAATATCATGTGTGTATGATCTATCAAAAATCTTCCCAAACGTAATATATATGATCTCTGTAAGAAAATATTATTTTACAGATTACAAATCTTCCATAATCAATGCCACAAATTCATCCAGACAGTCGTATCTTCTCCCATGCAAGCGTATCTTCCAAAATAAATGAAAGAAAACCCGAAATCTTCCATTTCCTTGTTCATCGAGATAAATAAGGAAATTTGCTATTTTTATGAATCTTAATAGATTACCAGCCATGTTTGGATGAAACATGCCCTAACCAATCTTCTCCCATGTAAAACACCGATTAAATCTCTCTCCATTTCTTCTCTGAAAACTTCGCAGGTGGAGAATATATTTTCCCGCCAAAACTGCTTCAAGCCGATGAAGAAGAAGGTGCCCCTTAACCAAATTCGTAGGGTGCTAATAACCGAGGGTGCCCTTATCCACTAAAGTGCCCCATATCCAAAATGAGGGTCCGAATAGCAAATGCCCTCAGTGGTGCCTTTAACAACTTTTCGAGCTGATTTTCCAAAAATGTTTATTGCATAAAAACACATACAAACAAGTTTATTAGTGATAAAATGAGTCCTAGCTAATTTATTTATGGGTGAAAATGCGTCGTACTTTCGTGCTCATCAGCTAGAAAGGGAGGCTTCTGCCCGGCGCAAGAACACTAGCATCAAGAACGTCCAATAATAGATCCTATGGAGATGCCAGCAGACGAACGAGAGGGACCCCTTGGTCGAAACCCATATGCCGAGCTGCTCTCTCAATATTATAAGAGACTGCCTAAACGATCCTCGAAAGAAAGACGATATATAGCCAGACATGTAACTTCGCATGAATACAATCTCACCGACGCCTGGATCCTCTCCATCAGAAAGAAAAGACATGTTTGGAGCAGAAGCAAAAGTATTGACCAGGGCTATGGATGTACACACTGGGGCCCATGGATGAAAATTAATGGCGCACAAGTTAGCAAAGAAATTAGCCAGGTTTAAGCTAGCTCTTGAGCGCCTATTCGACCAGCGAAGTATTCTCGAACTACCCCAAGAAGCGGGAAGTGAAACTAACGGTTTAGGAGCATATCTTTCAAAATGCTCCCATAGCCACTCTTGGAGAAAAGCAACATGAATATACGAATCCACTTTCATGTAACCATTTGAAGCACGCATGTCCATAGACAAATGATCCAAGTGTGTGTACATAGAACCGAGAAACAAGCCGCCAATGGGGAGGACGACTCCTTTTGCCAATCTTATAGAAAAATTGATGAGTTCTGGCCTTATCTCCTTCTTACCAGAGCCATCATCGAAAATATCCCGTGATAACCAGAGAGCCAAGAATGTCGCGACGTGGAGTGCACTATTCTTCTGATCCGGTGCCAGCTCATCGGGAAACCATTGATACATCCACCAGGCATAGAAACACTTCATCTCGTTCTCCTTTCGGACAAACCCTTTCGACTTCACAACCACGGAGGTACGCATTTTTTCTTCATCATCAGACAACTTGGTGTTAAGGTTTCCTGTCATGGGAAGATTCAGCAGGATAGTCACGCTTTATAAGGATATGGTCAGTTCTCCGCACCTACATATGGACGTGTGAGTATCTGAACACCACCTGGAGATGAAATAAACCAAGCCTGGGATGTGTTTTCTAATTTGAAGTGATGTAGAGGCTGCGACATAATCAATGATTTGCGCCTTGGTCAAATTAGCTCTTACGCACTCTTGACTTATCATAAAGTGCACCCATTTATCGAACGAACGCAAGGGGCTCACTGGGATTTTGAAATCAATAAGAAAGGAGAAATATTCTTTCCTCTGAAGGCAAAACCGTATTACATTTCCGGGAGGAACCGACCGGTCCCCTCCCTCACTCTCCGAACTGGTCAGAAACAGTGGAACATACTTAAGTGGACTTCTCCTGGCAGAGATTATCGTGAAGAATTCATCATCCACGTTTGGCTTGGAGTTACCAACATCCTTCGGTATGGCAAAAAATTTCTCAAGTGGCGTCATAATAAAGATTCTCTCGCAGTACTTCTGCTTTCCAAGCAACTACAACGGAACAATATGAAGAGAGATTATTACGGAAAGCACACGAAAATTATTTTCACCAAAGACGCAAGCCAGTTTATTTCAAGGCCTACGGCATAGAATTCTTGTCCAACCGAGGACGAATAACCCACCAGGGGAACCATACACACGGCCACACCAAAACAAGGAGCAAACCCTAAAAAAACTAGGTTTTCGTGAGAAGACATGGCAATTACTATCACGTGCCTACCTTGCATAGTGGGTAGGGGCGGTCAACATTACTATGGTATTTATGCATAAGTGTCACGACAAGCTAGGGAAAAAAATACCTAAGATTCACGCTAACATTTCTACAAGGTCATGAAAAAGTACACCTACAACTAGGGTTTACACCAGCAAAAAAAAAAAACGAGTTAAAGAGAAGTGTTGGAAGGCATACCTGGGATTTGCTTGTCCGCTCTGCTTTACTATTGTTACACGACTGGGAGGAATAAATAGGCATGAAACAAAAAGAGAATCCGGCCCTCCTTTTATATATACATGGTACGTGGGAGTTTGAACAAAGAAACGATTTCTTATTTTTATCCAAGAAGGGAAAATAGGAAACTGTTATCGCAAAGACCAATTTCCATGCCCAAGACCGCTCATGCCATTGTCGTGGCCTCCCATGCCAAGCCATTCGCTCCATTATCGCGGCCCCACCACACCTAGCCGCCATTGCACGTTCCACCATGCCATTGCCGCGGGGCCCCTTCCAAGCTATTTGCTCTATTTATCGCAGCCCCACCACGCCTAGCCGATGGTACACGCCTCACCTCACTGAGCCGCGCCCAGCCATGGACGCACCAGGCCAAGCCGCTTGCTCCACTACAGCGAACCTACCGTCCACTTGCGTTTCCTTCCAAGACCGCGTCTCTTTTCCTTAGAGATATACGACCAGACCAAGCCGGTAACTTTCATCTCACCACTCCATGGTCTGCATTCCCAGTACAACTTACGCAGGGCCGCCAACACGGGAATCCAAAACCCTCTGTACCACTCAAAAAGGTTAGTCGGATTCTCCTGACCATCTTTGCAATGATTTACATCTCGATTTCATCCTTGTCTGTCACCATCATATGCTTACCTCGTAATAAGGCACCTGTTCCGAGCTAAGCAGGGGACTTAATGTTGATGGTGGTTTTTAGTTTAGGGTTAAAATCGTAAAACACTAAACCCTAGCAGACAATGATATCACAATATTTAAAGTAACAAGCATTTACTAGGCACATTTACTGAAAATTTTAATGAGCCTCTAAAATAAACACTGGGGTATCTTTTTCAAATTATGGTTACAACAAGCCAAACCCTAATTCCCACGTGTGCCAATGGCAAATCATGCCAGCCACACTAATTAACCGCGCCAAAGCATGCCAACCATGCTAGCTGCACCTCTGTTCCAATATCAAATCATGTCAGCCACACCAACTGCGCCAAAGCATGCCAACCATGCTAGCCGCACCTCTGTGCTAATGGAAAATCATGCCAGCCACACCGACCGCGCCAAAGCATGCCAACCATGCTAGCCGTACCTCCGTGCCAATGGAAAATCATGTCAGCCACAACTACCGCGCCATACCAAACGCACCTCTCCATTGCCCCTTGTCGCGCCAACATACTGACCTTCACTACGCGGATATCAAAACGAAGGCGTGCAACAATCAATGGTTGCCCTTCAATCTTAGGAGCAAACCCAGGCCGTCTAAGGTTACCAAAGGACCTATGCCCCCAAAACCCTAGCCTGGTCACGCGCCTAGCCCAAGCTAGTCACGCCATACGCCTATGGAAAGCCCTTGGCCCCACATGCCAAGCTAAACCAAACCTAGCCAAGCTAGACGTGCCATTCCAAATGCCCTTTCCTTGGCCCTAGCTACGCTATGCGCCTATGGCAAACCCTTGGCCACATATGCCAATCCAAACCAAACCTAGCCAAGCTAGCCGAGTCATGCCAAACGCACGTTTCCTTGGCCGTAGCCATGCTAGTCACATCATTCCAAGACAAACGCCCTTGCCTTGGCTCTATCCACGCTATGTGCCTATGGCAAACCCTTGGCCCCACATGCCAATCCAAACCAAACCTAGCCAAGCCAGCCGCGCCATGCCAAACACACTTTTCCTTGGCCCTAGCCATGCTAGTCACATCATACCAAGCCAAACGCCATTGCCTTGGCCCTAATCACGCCATGCGCCTATGGAAAACCCTTGGCCCTGCATGCCAAGCCAAAACTGCACCTATCCAAAGCTAGTCACGCCATGGGCCTTTGGTAAAACCCTTGGCCCCACATGCCAAGCCAAGGCCGCACCTATCCCAATCTAGCCGCGCCATGCCAAACATACTATGCCTTGGCCCTAGCTATGCTAGTCACGCCATGCCAAGCAAAACGCCCTTGCCTTGGCCCTAGCCGTGCCATGCGCCTATGGAAAACCTTTGGCCCCACATGACAAGCCAAGACAAACCTAGCCAAGATAGCCACACCATGCCAAACGCACTTTCCTTGGCCCTAGCCATGCTAGTCACATCATTCCAAGACAAACGCCCTTCCCTTGGCCCTAACTACACCATACACCCAAGGCGAACCCTTGACCCCACATGCCAAGCCTAACCTAGGCGCGCCATCCTGTTGGCCCTCACTACGCGGCTACCAAAACGAAGGCGTGCAATAATCAACGGTTTCCCTTCAATCCCAGG
Organism: Papaver bracteatum; assembly: GCA_023529315.1. Taxonomy (NCBI): domain Eukaryota; kingdom Viridiplantae; phylum Streptophyta; class Magnoliopsida; order Ranunculales; family Papaveraceae; genus Papaver; species Papaver bracteatum. The sequence goes on from JAJJWX010004340.1 coordinate 50,530, forward strand.
AGAAATCCTAGCCATCCAAGGTTACCATGCGAAACATGGTAACCTTTGGCCTGAAAACCTAAGTTTGGCCACGCCAAACCATGCCATGCCAACGGCATGACCACCTAGCCATGACACCATACTGGCCTTCCCTACGTCGCTACCAAAACGAAGGCGTGCAACAATCAACGGTTGCCCTTCAATCCCAGGAGGAAATCCTAGCCATCCAAGGTTGTCAGACGACACATGGTAACCATTGGCCCGAAATCCTAAGTTTGGCCATGCCAAACCCTTCCATGCCAACCTAGCCGCACCACCATACTGGCTTTCCCTACGCGGATACCAAAACGAAGGCGTGAAATAATCAACAGTTTCCCTTCAATTCCAGGAGCAAATCCTAGCCATCCAAGTTTATCAGATGACACATGGTAACCTTTGTCCTGAAACCTAAGTTTGGCCATGCCAAACCATGCCATGCCAACCTAGCCGCGCCACCATGTTGGCCTTTCCTACGCGGCTACCAAAACAAAGGCGTGCAACAATCAACGGTTTCCCCTCCTCTCAAGATACAAAATCTCGACCGTCGAAGGCCACCAGGCTAGCAAGTCTCCCGAACTCGACTTGCCAAGCCACAACAACATGTTTTCACAAAAATATTCGAGACATCAACACAAACTGGGGGATGCTCATTAAGGTATTGGTTTGGTGGTCTATAGCGTGCGGCATACACAAATGCCCATTTCAAGATAGTGTAATAAGAATAATACGGTTAGTAAATGCAAGAAGCAACGGTGAAATGCTCTTTCATTATGGAACATCAATTCCATCAAATTCTATCAATACCAGGCGTTACCACCTCTTTCCATTTAACTCATTCGTTTTCTTTTCTTATGAGGACAGAGTACGTTTATTTTTAGACTTGTATAAATAGGCTTACCTATTTCTACCAGAGACACAAGTTTTTGGTCAGAGAAGAATACCACACTCAGAAGGCAACTCTTTCTAGATTTCTCAAAGCTTTCACCTTCTAATACAAGTCAAGTACTACTATTTCAAAATTGTTCTGGTCTCAATACTCTCTTCACTTCCCTTCCTAAACCAACCCTTCTCCTATACTTTGTGACCGAAGCAAGTGTGGAACAGCCATTTCTTGGTTTAGGTAGGACTTGTACAGATTGATCTCTCGAATCTAAATCACTCCCTTGCAGTACATTGTTTAGGGTTTAAATTGTTTCTCACCTTCACACCCGGAATTACCGAAATTAGCAGAAACCATTTTCACCTTTAAACACCTGGCTAAATTGAGGTTTACTCAGATTAATTAGGGTATACCAAATTTAAACCCATCAAAGTTAGTATGCTAAGAGGTGTCTAAAAGGTATTAAAATATCAAATTTCCCAAGAAAACAACCATGCCGACTAAAACCTATCCAAACAGTTTTCAAAATCTTTTTCAAAACTCTAACTATACACGATGAAATAAAAAAAAACAAAAAAACAAACGAAGAGTCAAAATGGAAAAAAAATCCAGAGAAAACTGAGTACTCAGTTTGGGATTGGGTACAAAATCATACCCAATCTCAAATCCCGTATGATTTTAAATCCGCCAAATAAAATGACAATGGAGAAACAGGTGTTACACTGACTCCTCACCGTTCTCGCAAAAAGGACACACATTTACCACTAAGATACCTCTTCTAGACAACATGGATAGAGTTGGCACCACTCTATTAGCTACTGCCCAAACTAGGAAACTAATTTGGGACAAATTGTTTTGTTCCATATATAGTCGAAAGGAAATTTAGTTGGAGAAATTCGGCCCAAACCATGCATAAGCCAAGATTAATAATAACTGACCGAAAATATACCTCGCGAATTAGATATCCATTCCCGTTTATCGCGAAAACATACCTCAACCCAAAGTGATGGAACTTTAGGGTTTCTAATTATAGAGCAGCAAGAAATAAACAACATATGAGTATCATGCCTCGACCAATACATATAGTTGCACGTCAAAGGAAAAATCATGGCCTTAAGGGGGAAATATTGTATTATCGGCCCATAGTCCCTATCATATTTGAGAAAGATCCATCTCTTTGCTTATACAATGTGGCACATGGAATCGATATCTCGCACGATAGCTTGAAAAATTATACTTTAGGACACTTTTTTTTTAATTCATAAAAGTAAGAAATTTCATTAACAACGCTTACATAAAGAGAAACAAGGAGAAACACACACCCAAAGCTAAGAAAAAATACCAAAAGGCCTTTTGGAAGTTAAACCAAGATATGGTCTTGGAAATCGAGTTTACTTGAGAAGCAAGGTGTTTTGGTTCTAGAGAGTTCTAGAAGAGTTCTATTTAGAGTTTTCTTTATGTTAGGAATGTGTGCTTTATTTAGAGTTTGTTTATATTAGGAAAGTCGTTTGAGTGATCGTCAATTTTGTGAGACTATAAGTAGGCTATTGAGCCATAAGAATTGTACACCAAAACTAATTATCAATGTAGTTGTTTTATGCTTCCGCGTTATGCTCTCCTCTCTCTTACTCGATCCTAAATATGGTATCAGAGCAAGGTGAGAGAAAGGGAGAGAAGAAGGAGAAAGAGTTAAAGAAATTTCTTTGCTCTTTGGTTGTTGAGTTTTGGTAAAAAGAGGTTCGATATTTTTTATAAAAAAAAAGGGGTTGAAGATTGATCATGCAAAGATTTTTTTCCCTAGATGATTTATGTGTCATTTGAAGTGATATTATTTGATAAAATAAAGAATGGTTACAGATACAACAAGCTGTGAAGAATTGATGCCGGCAAGGCATGGTCTCTGATGGGTATTCACCGAGAATAATTAATGCTGCTGGTGGTTATTAGTTTGCAAGTTTTAAAAAGAGGCAAAAGAAGTACAGCAGGTGAACGTGTAAGTTTCCCTAAAATTCATGTTTGGTTGTTTTGTGTTAAGTGTCTCTTTAGATAAAAGAGAATAGGAAAAGAAAAAGAAAAAAAGGAGAGTTGTGTGAAGGAGTTGGGTACGTGTTGAATACGTGTTGTGTTCAATATGTCATCACTAAGAAAACTAGGTAAAAGCTGGGTTGTTATCAAGTGCTAAGGTTATCGCCGAAAAATATGTCATTGGTTTGTTCGGATTACCAGAAGTTGAGATAACAAGGAGCCTGGGTTAGTCTCAAACACAAGTTCTAAGAAGGTTTAGATAAGTTTCGGAAAGCATGTACTGGAAATAGCTTGACGCCATTGAATTCAGAGTTAACTATTGTGGTTCGTATGGAGATTAATGTTGTTATGATTTATAGTGTGGTAGTAAACAAGGGTTGCTGTGGAAGGGCATTGGGTTGATTTTCGAAGGTGAAGAAGCTTTGGGTGAGTGGTTGATTCAAAGGCTTAGGTCATAGATTCGAAAAAAAATAAAAAAAAATAAATCAAAGTTGGTATTGCAGTCAAGAGGATTGGTACAGTTTGATGGTGTTGAATTCTAATTCAGAGACTTAGAATGTCAAAGAAAGTTGGGTGGTTATGTTTGAGGTTAATGGAGGAAGATAGCATGTTGGAGTTTAAGCTCAAACATATTGCAAGAATTAAATGGTGATTGAAGAGTTTGTGGCAGAAACTTGGAAATCTAACAAAGTGTGGTAGACTTTGTGATACTTATTGCTTCTGGCAGAAGCGTAACAAGAGAAATACTGTGAGAGAATCTAGAAAAACAAAGAAGTGTGAAGGTTTCGCAACAAGCGTGACTAGAAAAAAGAAGAAAAGAGAAGAAGAAACAACATTAATGTCGTGAAGAAAGAGAAATTAATCACCAGGAGGTGATGAGAGAGTCAGGATAAGAGACGTCACAAGAGTATGATCGTGAGTAGTGAAGCTATCCCAGTGTGGGGATTTAGCTAAAGAAGTGAAGCAATCCCAGTGTAGGGATTTGTCTAGAATAGTGAAGCAATTCTAGTGTGGAATTTGTGAATTGAGTTTGCTGATTGGATAATGATAACGGAATTCCGGTAGGATCATGAAATTGGGATAAGATATAATCGAGATCAAGGAGTAAGGGTTTGTTGGTGGTACCTTTGAAGAAGAATGAGAAAAGACAAGAATGTGCTTCTACAATTCTTAGTAATTCGAATAGTGGGTGAGCTACCAATGTTAGTGTTTATAATAGTTGTATGTTGACGTTTATCAATGAAAGAAGAAGAATAGAAAACGAGAAAAGACGAGGACGTGCTAACGTCGATTAATGGAAGAAGATGAGGAGTAGAAGAGGGTTACGAAATTATAGTTGAATGATATCGTGGTTTAAGGGAGGATGTTGGAAGTTAAACCAAGATAGGCTCTTGGAAATCAAGTTTACTTGAGAAGCAATGTGTTTTGGTTCTAGAGAGTTCTAGAAGAGCTCTATTTAGAGTTTGATTTATGTTAGGAATGTGTGCTTTATTTAGAGTTTGTTTATATTACGAAAGTCGTTTGAGTGATCGTCAAGTTTATGAGACTATAAGTAGGCTATTGAGCCATAAGAATTGTACGCCAAAACTGATTATCAATGTAGTTGTTTTATGCTTCCGTGTTGTGCTTTCCTCTCTCTTGCTCGATCCTACAAGTCCAAACCAAATAAATTAGTACAAATTTTTAAACATGGTGAGTTGTCTTCGTGTGAAGAGCTTCATTAACAATGCCCGAGTGTTAAACACAAACCCTAGAATCTATACAATATGGAATGATGTTTAGTACTAGTTTCCATGTATCCGATGTGAATATATAAACTTGAATATCAGAACCATAACAATCCTTTCGATTACCATAGAATATAACCAAGCTCATATGTGACTTGTTCATGAATTCCCATTGTAATTTCATACCACAAAACATTGGTTTTCCCCATTGTAATTTTATCATTTTGTTAACTAGCAGATTATACTTACTGTGACTTGCTAGAGAAGGCGCGTCATCTTATTTTATCTGGGATATTTCTTCATCAATTGAGACCTTTTTTCACCACAAATTTGGTCAAAAAGTCCAATTACAATAATTCATGGGTGAAATAGATTTCTAGGTTTAGATATTGTTTATATAGCCAAATATCAGAAAAATACTATTTAACTAACCAATTTGGATATTTCACCCAGGAAAAAAAAAACAAAAAAAAAAGTTTTACCTAAAATAGCCCTTCACCTTCCAAACAACGTTTTTAAACAGAAATTTTGGTCTTTCTACAGAAGAAATTTCTTCCCAGTCGACACAAACACTTCGTATTTTCTTATTCTTCAATTTTTTCTTCTACGGATTTTTTCTTCTACAGATCTGTGATGATGATGAACATAATCCCAGTTTAAACGGGTGAGTTTAAGTTTCAATTTCATACGTATTATAATTGATTATGATTCTTAGATCCCATATTGATTTTGGTGGTTTTTACATCCGAATGCAACAAGTCATAAGTGGGTTCGAGCTGTTGTGGAGCTGACGAGGTAAGCAATGGAGCTACATATTGATGTTCTTTTCAATACGAAAGATGTTACCATGATGTTGTTGGTTGAGGCCAATGGTGGTGGTGTGTCTCCAGAAAGAATGCGACACTGTATGTCTCTCGGTTATTCTGCTAAAAGTAAATTGGCGAATATGACTAGTCAATATGGGAATGGTTCCAAGACTAGTAAAATGAGGGTTGGAGCTGATGTCATTGTGTTTCCGGAAGAATCTCTACTCAGAGCATCGGACTACTGTCTTACACGTTCACTAGCACCGGCAAGGAGGATATTGTAGTTCCCATGCTTGATTATGAAAAGAAAGGAACCACTGGAGCAGGGTTGTACAAGCATCGTCGTCGTTTTCAGTTGATTTGAAGAAGAATGTAGAAACAATAGTGCAGTGGTCTCCTTATATAAGTGAAGCAGGTCTTTTACAGCAGTTCAATTTTTTAAAGATCAAGGTACTTAGATAATCATATACATTCATTGGAAAGACGAGGTGGGAGATGTGGAGCTTGATTTTGACTCTGATATCCATGACATTCGAATTACCAATCATAAAGGAGTTACTCTTCCATTCTGTACCTAAGGCGTGAATCACAACCTTGTGGATGATATGATAAAGCGGGAAGACGTCAATTACAAACCAACTGGTGTTGACAGTGCTGAGATGATTGCAAATAAGGGCGTGATAGGAAAAATGGGGTTCCATAAGGATGCAAAAGCACATTTTGATATCCAGTGATTTAATGTGTATCACAGGAACAGACTAATAAAGGCATTCTGGAGAGTATCACTACGGGAAAAAACAACGTTTACAACACAATCTAAGAGTTGTAGTACCCCTACGACAACTCCATTTCATGGGTTATGGAAGGGGGGTATTGTAGAAAGTCCAAGCTTTTCTACAATACTTGACTAAGAGTTGTAAATGGTGTTGTGATTCATGGTTCGACAATATTTTGCCAAAGTTGTGATTCTCTTTCGATTTTTTTTGAAAGCCTAACACAACTCTTGCTTGTGTTGTAGGACTATTTTACACAACAAAAGATGCGTATCGTAAAAATATGTTACACAACACTTGTATAAGTTGAAGGTCTATCTTAGACAACCTATGATGTGTATCATAGAAATATGTAACACAACACTTATATAAGTTGAAGGACTATCTTAGACAACCTAGGATGTGTATCATAGAAATATGTAACACAACACTTGTTACTATTATGAATAAGATTTGCACTACACTTGTTAGAGTTGTAGAACTATGTTGGACAACACCTAGTTATGTCGTAAAGATATTCTTTCACAACCACTGGTTTGTGTAGTTGAAACATGGAACACAACTCTTATCAAAAGTTGTGTGCATAAAACCTTTTCGAAAAAATTTTTATAGCTGAAACCGAATTGCCGAAAGTATTTCACATTCACATTAAGCTTCCAGTGTAACACATTTACATTCATTCAAATGACCATTTATTTAAATTATAACGAAATGAAACCTGCATCCATAAATCCAAATGACCATTCAATGAAAAAATCGGTATTCATAATTCTCAGATTACAGATGATCAGTAACTTTAATTCCAAAACTAATTCTAACACGTAAAAACAATCTGCAGCTCCTCTATACTACCACAAGGAATGAGCAGATGAGAAATACAAAACTAGTAACTACTGGGTGTTCAGAAACTAGGACCAACTCATAGCAATGTAGAACAGAGCCAAGGAAAGGAAGAAAGATATTAGCAGGGAATATGTACGCCACAAGCCACCAACACTGAATGGTTTGTTACGATTTTGATTGGTACCTTAGTAAAAAGTCCTAATCCTCGGTAAACTTGATCTTCTTTGGAACAGCTTGGACACTACCCACCTGTAAAAACAAGGTCACACACATAAGAAAAAATGCGGCTAAAATGGAGAACTAAATATACTGGATCAAGGCAAAGCTTTGAATTGCATCTGAGCAAAGAATTGTATTTGGATATCCAAACTAGCATATATATTTTTGGTCTCAGATAATTAGCTTTGTATCATACCTAACTTAACACAGTTGATATACATAAAAGTAAAAGTACGTGAAAGTAAATCAAGGAAGACTATATAACTCATCAATTGAAAGCAAACCCAGAACATCGATTTTTCAGATCATCACAATGCTTCTTGTATGCAGTAGTTGGACACAGTAGGTTCCATGACTTACTAGCAACAACACCAAATCAATGTTTGTATAACAATTTTGACGCAAAAAACGAAGTCCAGCAATTAAAACGAGATAATTAAGGTCATTAGAGGAGAGTCTAATTTACCTCAATTCACCATGAAAAGGAAAATAGAGTACTAGATCAGTGACCTATCAATCTATTAATCTTAATGAAAATAAAAAGCAAAAGCAAAATGAGAAAGAAAACTAGCAGAGCGAAAAATGCGATTCTTACAATTTCTGGGCATTCGTAATCAATACCAGCAACATCTATCTTCAGTCGTCGCTTCTTGTCTCGCTTCATGATTCCCTCCACCAATTTTCTATATAATTTCATGTACACAAATCATGATAAAGAGTTAAGAGTGACATGAAAATACAGTGTGAAGTCTGCTTTGTTTGGATATTAGTACTTGCGGTCAACAATATGTAGTTCAAAATTACAATACCTTGTTATGGTTGTTGCGTTCAATTTGAGTCCAGTTCAATGGTTTGTATCGGTGAGTTACACCATACCATCTATAAAAGAACACCACAAGATTGGCAGGCTTTCCAGTAACTCAAGAACATTATTGGTTCAAACCAAAGAAGGGCCTTGCTAATATAAGACTCAACAGATCATGATAATGCTGAAATACAAACTAAGACTCTTGCTTGGTGATAACACTTATGGGGTAACCAGATATGGCATGGGTGATGGTCATGAAAACAGGCAAACAAAGTTATGTGTGACAATACAATAACACATTTCGATACTGCAAAAGTTTTATGACAACAACAATAACAACCGAATTCTGAGCTTCTTTTCTCATTTTCACCCATAAGATAGTTTTTCATGCTTACTAAGATCGGTTGCATTAAGATGTCTAACGAAACAGGACCCAAGTCATGGGTTGAGCTCTCAATGTTTTAAATACTTCATCCAAGTAGAGCCAGTTTTCCTTATTTCCCACTCTCAATACAGAGGGAAAAATTCCAAGTAAATGGCAAACAATAGTAGTCTCTTATACTTTTGTCCAGTGACAGCTGCGAACAAGTAGAAGCAATACTATGAAGACTTTTAATTTGAATTGCAATAGGGACGCCTTAAAAAGGAAAATCATTAGAATGAAAACTACAGCACCAAATATCATTAAACCAAGGGCAAGAATAAAATAAAACTCCATCATTTGTCAGGAATAATTAAAAAAAAAACAAACCTTCTTCAGTAAAATATTTGGACAGGAAGCTGACTAGAGAGATGTTTCATTTCTCCACAACTGAATGAAATTGTCCCCGCAAAGCTTGAGTGTGTATCAACCTCCATGGAAAGATAATTTGGCCTTTGTTGATATCCAACTTACAAACAGGGCCAATGTGTTCGCTGAATACAAAACCCATAAGTCTGCGCATACTTCCTCAATGAGTTACTTCAACCTTCACACCTCTAAGGGCCTTCTTGATATGCAGTACAAAACCCTCAAGCGAAGACCTTAATCCAATGGGTTAGGATATTTGATCAAAAGAGTCTTGGTCCATGGATGCAAGTGGTTTCCCTTCCTTATCACATGGATGGTAACTCATAGACTTGGTCCATTTTCCTGTCATAAGTATCTTTGGTTCCTTGGCAGCATTGTAAACATATCCATCCACTTGAACACGAGATCCACTGCACAACTGAAAATTAAAGGCATTAATCAGATTGAAAGCAATTCACAACACAATCAAAGTAAATGAACAAAATAAGGCGAGCTAGGCACCCTTGGAGCACGAGGCAGAAACTAGTCTCCTCGCCAATAAGACTCCCAAGGTAGAGAGCCACTGCCTTGAACTAGTTTTCTGGTCGCCTTGGGCGCACCTAGGTGCCTATTGCCTCACACAATGTAGTGCATAATGAAACAGAGAATGAAAGAGATTCCCAGAACGATACCCAAACCAACCAGGTGGTTGAAACTTGAAAACAACATAATCTCCAGTGGTCATGTTCGTCAAGGTTAACTCTCCCGATAAAGGAACCCACAATCGGCCAAATATAAGGTTTTTAGCTCTTATGTGAGGCGGATTAGCATCTAGGACTACACCATCTCTTTTAAGAGTAATACGAGTTCTGGGAAGCATATAACAATTTCAGAACTAAAGCCAACATATATTCGAGAGACGAACAAAGAAGATACATATCAATTTTTACCTGGTGCTAGGATAAATATCAAGTGAATTTCCCAACAATTTGGTCCTCAAGTTAGATGTAATATTATGTATAAAAATTTATGTGATGCATAAAAATAAATTCATAGACAAACATTAACATGAGATGGAAGATGATCAATAAAGCATCAACATACAATATCAAAACAAGAGTTTATAAGCTTAACCTTCATGTGTAGAGGAACCACTCTCCACAGTCCTTGTCATCTTTTTAACATCCTGAAAGATCCACAGACTGTAGTTACACTGCCAAGAAATTCCAGAGACATGAGGAAAGTGAGCTCCCCATTGTCTGCATTCCAACACCATCTAGACTGAAGCACCGCCAATAACCATTTGTATCTTCTCATCTCAATAACCCTTGTCAGATTCAACAACACCATCAATTGTAACAGCATTTCAATACCACCATCTCAAAGGCATCAGATCTTGTATCATCCAACTCCACCAGATAATTTCATTTCACCAGATGCAAATCAATTTCAAGACCAAAAAATCTATGTTTCTCTATCTAATTTCAGCTCACAAACACTAGAATTCTTCATTTGCAGCTCACAAACACCAATCTCTTCTTTCCCTTTCATCAACGAAGTCACCACCACCTTCCCTTTCATCGACGATGTCTTGCAACACCTTCAGCTGAATTCCGACAAAGTACCAAATAAGACCAATTAAGGCAGCACTCAACATGAATTAACGAACTCATACACAAATTCGATTAGAACCCAATTCCAGTGATAAACATGAATAAATAGACAAAAGTAGCAGCTAAATAAAAATTCAGAAATGCAAATCTTAAGCAAAGGTAGTCCTAATTGATTAAGGTAAACGATTCAGAGTTGATGAAAAGAATTTTTGAATTCATCGAATGTGTGATTTGAGACGATTAAGGATAAATTAATGAATGGGCTTTGAATAGCTTGAGGTAAAGAAGAAGTTTATGATGTTAATTTGAGGATTCAGTTAGTAAGAAGAACTTTAATTGGGAAATTGAGAAATTAGGGTTTCTGTAAATTGTTTAGAGGTTCAACTAATGATAAGTAGGATGAAATTAGAGATGGGTTTTACCGGAACTGGAATTTGAGATTGAAGAGCAGCTTGAAATTGGTAGTTAAGGTTTTGTAAGATTGTCCTGTGGAGTTTCGGAAGAAGAAATTGTTGATGATGTTGAGATTAATTGAACTCTGGAAGTTTGAGGAAAGATGGAGAAGAGGAAATTGATGGTGGTGATCGATTTCATGGTCTAGAACGATAATCAAAGTTCAATTATCAAAACGGGATTTGGGTACAATTAAAGGTACGATAAAAATTTCAATTAGGCAAGAATATCTTACAAAGAGAAAGAGAAAGCACAAAGGTTGGTACCAAAATTTTCGATTCAAACCGGATTATCGTACCTTGAGGTTGGATTCAGTTAGGGTTTGAAGAACAAGAAAGAAGAAATTCGAGTTCACTAAATCGAGTCTGCTAAGGGTTAGTATCAGATTTGAGTTTTGATGATTATGCTGTGGAATCGAGTACCAGATGAGGAACTTCCGTTTAATTGGATCTGTATTTGTGGGTTTGGGTTTTCTTTCTATTAAGGAGGCGGAAGAAGAGAGAAAGTGTAAGGGAGGAAGAGATGAGAGAAACGATTAGAAAAACTGAGGGAACCGAGGGAATTTTTTTTTTAACGTTTTGTATAAAGGGAATTGGACGGTAATGATTTCATGAAATGCATTCATACGGATTATGAAAAATCTATGGATGGTTAAGATTTGATTAAAGATTGTCATGCGGATCAAGGAAAGTGTGCTTTCTCTTTGTGTTAATACGAACTCATGTTTTCGGTTTAATTATCAACCTTCGACATGAAAAAAAATCCAAAAAAAATACGAATAAATTTAGGACATTGTTATCGACATTCTGATATAAAAAAATCCAAAAAATGTATAAGAATGAATCGGGAAAATGAAAAATGAATTTGATAATTGGTGTGTTTCCATGTATTCGATATTTGGTATAACGACATACAAACTATGAACCAATAGGCTCCGGGAGGGTTCTGACTTCAAACTAAGCATGATACATCATCGAAATCGATAAATATGAAGCTTAGGGTTGATTTGAGCTTCAGATTTGGTATAACGACATACATATTGTGAACCAAGAAGCTCTGGGAGGGTTCTGACTTCAAACTAAGCATGATACATCATCGAAATCGATAAATATGAAGCTTAGGGTTGATTCAAACTTCAAATATGGTATAACGACATACAAAATATGAACCAAGAAGCTCCGAGATCGAAACCTGGCCGTGAGTTTACTACTCTAAGTCAGAAACTTTCTAAGAACGAAGAATCCATCCATTAACATGTAAGATTCCTTCGGAATATTCCTCGAAACTTTAAACACACACTATTTTGGCATGCAGTATGCATAACCTGACTCTGAGATTGAAACCTGTCCCTAAGTGGACCATTATAAACCAGAAAATTGGTAAGAACGATGAAGCCGTCCATTTACAGTTAAGATTCCTTCTGAATATTCCAAGAAACTGTAAACAAACCCTATTTTGGCATACTGTATGCATAACTAGGCTCTGAGATTGAAACCTAGCTCTGAGTGGACCATTATAAGCCTGAATCGGTATAACGACAAACAAATATGAAGCTCGATGTCGATTTGAACTTCAAATGCGGTATAACGACAAACAAACTATGAACCAAGAAGCTCCGTTAGGGTTCTGACTTCAAACTTAGGATGATACATCATAGAATTCAATAAATATGAATCCACCCATCTATAGGTAAGATTCCATTGGAATATTCCCCAAAACCTTAAACACATCCCTTTTCATCAACTTTGATACTGAACCTGGCTCCGAGCTCGAAGCACGGCCGCGAGTGATATACTATAAGTTGGAAACTTCATAAGAACGATGAATCCATCCATTTATAGGTAAGATTCCTTCGGAATAATCCCCGAAAACTTAAACAAACCATATTCTGGCATATTGTATGCATACACTGGCTCCGAGGTTGAAACCTGGCTGGGAATGGACTACTATAAGTCAGAAACTTGGTAAGAACCTTAAATCCATCCATTTACAGGTACGATTCCTTCGAAATATTCTCCAAAACCTTAAACAAACCTATTCTGGCATATTGTATGCATATCCTGGCACCGAGGTCGAAACATGGCCGTGAGTGGACCATTATAAGCCGAAAACTTGGTAAGAACGATGAATCCATCCATTTACATGTAACATTCCTATGGAATATTCCCCGAAACTTTAAACAAACCCTGTTTTGGCATATTGTATGCATAACCTGGCTCTGAGATCGAATAATGGCCGGGAGTAGACTAATATAAGTCGAAAACTTGGTAAGAACGGTGAATCCATCCTTTTACAAGTAAGATTCTTTCGGAATTTTCCCCAAAACTGTAAACAAACCCTATTTTGGTATACTGTATGCATAACCTGACTCTAAGATTGAAACCTGACCATGAGTGGACCATTATAAGCCTGAAAGTTGGTAAGAACGATGAATTCATCCATTTACAGGTAAGATTCCTTCAGAATATTTCCTGAAACCTTAAACAAGCCCTATTCTGGCATATTGTCTACATACCCTGGCTACGAGGTTAAAACCTGGCCATGAGTGGACTACTATAAGTCGGAAACTTCGTAAGAACAATGAATCCATCCATTTACATATAAGATTCCTTCAGAATGTTTCCTGAAACCTTAACCAAGGCCTATTCTAGCATATTTTATGCATACCCTGGCTCTGAGATCGAAACTTGTCCAGGATTGAACTACTATAAGTCGAAAATCTTGGTAAGAACGATGAATCCATCCATTTACACGTAATTTTTCTTCGGAATATTCCCCAAAGCTTGGTCAGAACAATGAATCCATCCATTTAAAAGATTACTAGAGTTAGCCCATAATTTCTCGTTCGGATGAACTGAAGACGAAATATATCAGAATTGAACATCATGGGTTCAAATATTACTAGAGTTAGACCTGAGTTTCTCGTTAGACCTGTGAAAATGACCATGTTACCCTTAATGGAAATAAGTGCAATAAATATTATGGAGACTGTGAAAAATGACCAGGCTACGCTTATCGAAAATAGGTAAAGTAAATATCACAGAATATGAAAATGACCATATTACCCTTGATGGAAATAAGTGCAATAAATATTATGGAGACTGCGAAAATGACCAGACTACCCTTATTGGAAATAGGTAAAGTAAATATTATAAAATGTGAAAATGACCATATTACCCTTAATGGAAATAAGTGCAATAAATATTATGGAGACTCTGAAAAATGACAAGACTACCCTTATCGGAAATAGGTAAAGTAAATATTTTAGAATGTGAAAATGACCATATTTACCCTTGATGGAAATAAGTGCAATAAACATTATGGAGACTTTGGAAATGACCAAACTACCCTTATCGGAAATAAGTAATTTTCAGAGAAGGCTTCGCGCTGTTTGCGGCTCAGTCACCTGAGCATTATTTTTTTGGCATTACATTTTGTTTTACAACACTTATGAAGGGTTGTCATAAATTTAGTGTATTAAAGAACCACAAACTTGACAGAACCTGTGATAGTGTAGGATGGTTAGTGGTGTATATTTCCATGCCCGAGGCTCGGGATCGAATCCCCCCAACCTCATTTTTTCCAACATTATATATTTTTACTTCAACAACACTTATAAGTGTTGTTATAGGTTTCTATTTAAAAAAATCAAAAAAAATCAAAATTTGTGAACTGAAAGGATGGTTGATGAGCTAGACTTCCATGCAGTAGGCTCAGGATCGAAGCCCGCCAACCTCATTTTTTCCAACATTATATATTTATACTTCAACAACACTTATAAGTGTTGTTATAGGTTTCTATTTAAAAAAATGAAAAAAACCAAAACTGGTGAAGTGAAAGGATGGTTGACGAGCTAGACTTCCATGCATTAGGTTCATGTTCGAATCTCCCCTCTAACATATTTTTCATTATCATATTTTTGTTGTTCTTCAACAATATTTGTGAGAGTTGTGATAGGCTAAGTCACTACACTTATAAAACAAAGTTGTTATAGCTAAATGTCGTCACAACTCTTTTTCTTAAAGAGTTGTCGTTTGTTTTCTTAGCGCAACCCCTTGGTCCTAAGTGTTGGTAGTGATGATATACGACAACGCTTACTTTGAAATCAGTTGTAAAAGATAGGACTTTCTACAATGTTTAGAAAAGCGTTGTAAAACCCCAGTTGTAGATGTATATTTTTCCCATAGTGTAAGGAATACTCCATCAAGTGGAATTCGTGGGGTTATAGGTCAGTTGGAAGCTAACTTTGTCAAACCAGCACATGACAAGCAAGATTTTAAGCGAACCATCATCCTTTCGAGACTCGAGACGAATTTAGCAAACCATCATTCTTATATCCCATAAAAACATAAAAGCATATATATCTTATATTCTTCTGTTGGTTTTTTAATTGTATTACGAATCTTTTTCAGTTTTCATTGTACATTTTTTTTCCAGTTTTCATTGACTTGAATGCAATCATTTTTTACAGGCTAGGATGTAACCGGGTTTCATCCAAGCCTATTATATTCTGACAAAAAATTGCAGTTTTTATACAGGCTAGGATGTAACCGGGTTTCATCCAAGCCTGGTTACATTCTGACAAAAAATTACAGTTTTGTACAGGCTAGGATGTAACCGGGTTTCATCCAAGCCTGGTTACATTCTAACAAAAAATTGCAGTTTTGTACACGCTAGGATGTAACCGGGTTTCATCCTGCATATTCTGGAAAAAAATGAGATTTTTGTCCAGGGTGAAACTGGTTTCATCATGTATATTCTGTCAATAAAGAATATTTTCAACCTGTAACCTGACAAAACCTCTGAAAATAGTTTTATACATGATGAAACCAGTTTCATCCTGCATATTCAAACACAAATATAAGGAAATTGAAGTATATGCATTTTTCAGAAACATCAATAGGTATTTTGAATTAACAAAGATCCACTGATCACAAATGTATGCGAAGAAAGAGTTCAACAACAACAAAAAAGTACTTCCAAATGAGTATCCTACATTAATAATTTTTTAAAAACAACCTAAATACATCAAAATAATTTAGTCTTCCTTAATGCAGCCTATTTTCTTTCCGTAAATACCAGTGAACCCAGCAACTCAACTGTCGGTTTCATGTTTGATCGGAATATTTTCTTTCCTTCCTTTTCGGCATCCACATCATCGATATTCCTGGTGCTTGATTCAATACCCACGTTCACATCATGCTCATTCTTGGTTCTTCTTTCAGCACCATCATTCTTCTTACTCTTATTACTACTGCTTCCTACAACAATTTGGCATAAAACCAGTTAAATCATATTTTAAAATATGGATGAAACTCAATTACATCCTATCTTCAAAGCTAGATGAAAACCAGTTTCTGCAGAAATAACATAGGTAGACAAAGATATCATTCAGTGGCAACACATGACGAAATCATTTTCATCTACTTATAGCACCTGATGAAATTATTTTAATCTAGTTTAAAATCATGCTTCACCCAGTGACAATATATGATGAAACTATAGTTTATCCAGTGGAAACACAAGATGAAACCAGGCTTATCCAAGGAAACACATGATGAAACTAGTTTCATCCAACAATCAAACATGGTATACAAAGGTTTCATCCAATGGAAACAACTGAAGAAATCAGTTTCATCCAGTAATCGCAAATTATGAAATCAATGGGACAAATACTATACCATATTGACTGATGACTCATATGAGTTCGAGTTCAAGTTCAAGTTCAAGCTACATCCCTGTATATCATACATCATATAATTTCATTCTAACTAAACCTGGATGAGTCCAATTTCATCCTAGTTTAAATGGGTTAGATAGAAAACCAATTTCTTATGAAACCAATTTCATAGCATATGTTATGACCATTTTGTAAACCTAGATGAATGAATCCAGTTTCACCCTAGTTTAAATGGTTTAGAGAAATCAATTTCATATGAAGCCATGACATGGAAGAGAGAATTTTATATGTAATTAAATGAAACCAATTTCGTAATTAGAGAAAAAAAATTCAGAGAAAACAAAAAATTAATAGATACAAATAGTAATTACCTTCTCCATTGTAGTGATTAAGAAAAAAATTTGATTAGGGTTTAAAAAAATTGACTAGGGTTTTTGATTTGATCAAAAGGTGCGTCGATGGTGGAGAAACAAAAGGTGGCGATGGTGGAGAACGGTGGAGCATATTTTCTGTTGGTAAGGAAAGATAAGAGATAGTGGAGAAAGATGGGAGATCTTTTCGATGATTTTGAGGTAGGAGAAGAAGAAATACAATATAGTTCAGGGGTACTACCTTCAGTTGCACATTAAAAATGTTTTTGTCCATTTCACCCAACACCAAACTGTACCCGTCCATCTCAACCAGGAATAGTATATTTTTGGCCAAATAGCCCATTTTCTGTTTTTTCACGCTTATGTGCTCTCTTTATAGACGTTACTGTCTTATATGGGCGGCTGAGATCAACATCAAGCTAAGCAATCTTTATGATGACTGTTAGTTTACCGCGTTGGGAAATGCTAGGTCGGTGACCGTCAGTCAACCAGGAAATTACTACTAGTGGCAGTGGCAATGTTTTTGGCAACTCATGAAACATGTAGTTGGGGGACAATACCAATTTTCCATGTAGCCAAAACTGATCTCTAATTCCAAATCCATTGGTTTAGTCATTTGGAGTATTAAGGACAAAATTAGAGATTTTAATTTGGTTATGTTCGTATTTGTGATTAAGTCAGTAAACAGAGACATCTGTGGTTATCTTTGGTCATAATTTTCACATCACAAATTATAGACCATGAAGAAGAAAAAATCTACAAGGAGGAAAAAGGATTGTGCGCACAGACCGTCCAAAGGAAGAAGCCATATCAGCGTGGCAGCTTCATAATCTCATATTATCGTGTGGTCAGGCAATCAGGTATCATCTTCTAGGGACCTTAACTTTTTTGGTGCATTCAATATCCATGTGTTGAGCCACGTATACAAACAAAATAATTAAAAACAATTTGTTGAGGAGTTCGGACTTTTGTGTATTTAAGAAATTTGCTCGAGTGACGGGAGATTGGTTGTTAGACTAGACAGTGCTTACGGTGCAACTTTGTAACTACTTCGAAGATTTTTTACAACCGGAACAAACATAGCAATAATGATTAGTAGTCAAATTGTGAGGACTACTTAGGATTTAAACAAATAAGTCTAAAAAATCCATAGCTACAATACATGGATTTAACTACAATTCATTACGAAATTAATTAGTAGTAGGCTAATGTCTATAACAACTTAATACAATAATAATGATTAGCAGTCAAATTGTCGTAACAATTCTAAGTATCTTTGAACAAATATAACAATAATGATTAGTAGTCAAATTGTTATGACTACTTAGAATATGCAATATACCGACTTATTGTGAGATTGATTAGGGTTCAACTGCAGTCCAGTCCGAAGTTAATTGGTAGTAGGATAGTGTCTGTAACGGCTTAATACAATGTGGTATTCAATCTGGACTAGGTCCTCTGGGGTTTCTGCATTTGTTGTTTCCTCGTTAACAAAATTTTGGTGTCTGTGTTATTTCTTTTCAGCATTATATTTTGTTATATAATCAAAATATCACAGGTTGTGCATTAAGATCAATCAATTAGAATATCCAACCTTTGGTTGTTGATTTACATTGATTGACACTTGAACATTGGTCTTTGGTACCGTTCAAGTAACTCCTCTTATATTCAATCAGGCTCGCAGATTTCTATTTGTTGATTGCAGATTGAATTAAGAGTTGGAGATATTAAGCTCTTTGATATACTTTATTCTAGATTGAGTCTGACTGTTCAGTTGATTCTCTAGAAAGTGTATTGGATTAAGTCATCTTAGATTGCCAAACGAATTGTTGGGTGTGGTTGTTGTACCCCCGCATTTTCAAGAACGACGTACAAAGGGAGTGTTTGGCTTCTGTTCGGTTAAGGGAGAAAATATGAGGCTAGGGTGTTGAGAAGGAGTAGAAAACGTTGATGCGCCATATGGAGATGTCATTGTATGCTTTTCAGTTGAATTGAATCTGAAGGCTCATGCTGGAAACAGATTTGGGTCTTGGTTTTTACCTCTTCTAAGCCCATGTCTTCTTCAAAGATAAAATCTCAAGCCCACTTCTAGTTTTGGGTCTTGCAAACAACATTCTTCACTTGCGGATGAGGTGCAAACAATAATCTTCACTGCCTTCTAGCAGAAGTTTTGTTGTCTCTCTTTCGTTTTCACCAATTCTCTGCTCTTTTGGCTTCTTCATTCATCCAAGCTTTATTTAGTGCCTAAAAACACAAAGTAAATTAGTAAAAGTATTTATTCTTGAAAACAATGGAAATACAGAATCTGGGATAATATATGATTTTAAAGCAAAAAAGATGAGATAATTTCCAATAAAAAGGTGTAGAAATATGCAATATTTGGCACTCATCAAATACCCCCAAACCTGAATTTTACTTGTCCTCAAGTGAAACAAAAATTAAGAAATCCTAACTACACCACTGTCGTTGGTCTCTCGAATGCATTTAGTGAATGCACTAAGCCTTTAAACCCCTAGGGGTCCCTAGTGGACGAATTGTGGTCTCGTGAGGGTTTATTGATTTTTAAACCTAATCATTATTGTCATAACAATTCTAAGTATCTTTGTTAAACTTTGTAACTACTTCGAAGATGATTTTTGCAATTTTAATCTTTATGATTTGGTATATTGCAAATTTTTATGGGATATGTTGTTTACATCCGGGAACCTGTGACTGTCCCATACTTGTTCAAAAGTTATCTCTATTATGTCGGTATGAAAGTATTGATAGAATGAACTTTTGACTTTACAAAAGTTAAAGCCTTTAATGTCATTATTTTTGATGGAAGAAAGGATAAAGCTTTTGTGTACAAGGATTAAGTCTATTATATGTCTTTGTGCAAATAGTGATGGAAAATAGAATGAATCCTTATTTATTCCGAAGTATTGTTCTTTTCCGGTCCACATCTTTGTGCAAATACTGTGTTGCTCCATAAGTTTTCTTGTGTTTGAGCATGACCAACTAAATTGATCATTCTCTTATGGTGATTTTAGTTTTTGCCCCGTAAGTTCACTTATGTCGAGCATCACCAATTGAATTGATCACGTTGTGGTTAGTTTAGTTGTGTATTCCGATTAAATTAATTATGAGTTTTCTTGTGATTAATTTAGTTGTGAATTTCGATTGAATTAGTCATGGGTTCTCTTGTGGTTAATTCAATTGAATATTTTGGATACAAATTCATGTTTACATGTGATTTGGTTTGTCCAAAGAAATCTTTATGAAAGTAAGGTCGCCTTTGTTGTTCTTTCGGGAATGACATTTTATGGGGGAGAGTTCTTTTGAACCTGTGCTTAATTTCCATATCTTTGTGGGGAGTGCGGATGTGGAATATTATAGGGGTTATCTTGTATCTTTATAAACTCCTTGATGAATGCATTTAGCTTCGGCTATATGATTGCATCTAAATTTGTTGGTATGTTAATACACCTTTGGTCATGAAGTATCTCCGTGGAAATTTCATTAGGATCCCACTAATTTTCGTTCCTTTGCCTTTTTTTTTGACAAAAAGGGGGAGAATTAATGTGTAGTTCACACTACAAATACATATGATTTATGGATCATTATGTGAGGGGGAATGGTTTTCATCTTGAGATAAAGTATAGATTAAGGGGGAGTGATACATATCACCATAGTGTTATTGTCAAAGTTGTGATACAATTGAACTTTGATGTTGTGTAATAATACTATGACACTGTATAACAATGATTGAGAATATTTGTTTTCTCATTGTTATAACTATGGATCTTCAACTAACAATGGTGCTAAACTTACAACCTTTGGAATCATTGAAGTACTTGGAAGTGACGAAGATTTTGAGCCATGTTGAAGATTCCAAGGAGATCAAGCATGTGGATGAGAAGCTAAAATTTTTATTTATTTTGTAATCCATATATATTAATAGTTTTTTCACTAAAATTGACAAAGGGGGAGATTGTTAGAGCATTTCTTGGTCGAACTCGCATGCGTTGCTATCTCAAGCATGTTTTTCAATGTTAGTGATCAAAACTATAAGTCTTGATTTCTAGCCTATTTATATATGTCTCGGACTAGGACATAGATAGTGTAGTTGAGCTTAGGTTTCTCGGCGTTCATCATTTGAATACGAAGAAATACTAAGGGGAGCTTGTGGAACTTCTTCGACAAAAGGTATGTGGAGATTAACTCATCTATCACTTGGAAAGTCTATTTATACTCTATCTCCTATATTGAGACATAAGTCGTATTATGATATAGTTTTATACTATACACATTTGAGATTTCGAGCTGAGTATATCTCGCTTACATATTTCTCGAAATGTGTGTTGGAAAGTTTTCGCTTTAGCCATGTTCATCTTTACTCGTAACGAAAGTCATGTTGACATTTCAATATCTTGAAAATTGCTTTGATGCTAATAGTGTATGAAAATGGCTATTGTCATTATATGAGAATGTTTCAATGATTTGAGTGTAGAGTTGATAATGTAACCATCTTTGGATATAAGCATATATAGTATGTTCTCACATTAGTGTATAAATCTATGATCCGGGAGCCTAGTGTATGCATATGTGTATACGAAATTGGTGAAGGAGACAAGATAAGTATGCGTACTTGTACGCATACTGGCGGAAGTTTTCGAACCGAAAATATCTGATGGGTTTGGAAATTACAAACTCCTAAACTAGTCACCTTAAGTATGCGTACCCGTACGCATACTGGCAGAAGTTTTCGAACCGAGAATTTTTGCTGAGTTTGGAAACTTAACAAACTCAAAATCCGGTTGCTTAAGTATGCATACCAGTACGCATACTTAAGATGGTTATTTTATCAAATCGGTATGTTCATGAACTTAAACATTTAAATCTTAAGGAATGCAATCTTTGCAAACTGTGGATATAATTTTCATGATTGATTCAATTGAATCAAACCGATTTTGCTTCAATTGTGTTCTTGTATAATTCATGAGAATATAGCAATTGAACAACTCTCTAACTAGTTTCATTTGAGTCATTTGAACTAGTTATGGTTAAGATGAATAAGGTTGATATGAGAGTAATCATATGGATAACCTCGGTTAACTATTTTTGAACCAAAATGGTGTACATGTTTAGTTACGGCTACATAAACCTGAATGAGGGTACATTTCAACTTCGAATAGAGTTGTGCAAAGGATGAAGAGCTAACAAAAAGAGAATATCTAACAAAAATAATCTCAATCAACCAAAACAACTGAGAATCATACCTTGAGAATAGAGTTGTGTAAAGGATGAAAAGCTAACAAAAATTAACAAAAAGAGAAAAGCTAACAAAAATAATCCCAATCAACCAAAACAAATGAGAATCATACCTTGAGAATAGAGTTGTGCAAAGGATGAATAGATTTGTTAATTTAGAATAAAATAAACGGTTTGATATTAAATTGGAGGAATAACTCCCAAGTAAATGACATTAAAAATCTAAATTCATTGTCTTAAGCAAAATTAATTTAGAATAAAAGAAACGGTTTGACACTAAATGGGAGGAATAACAATGACATCAAAAATTGAAATTCATTGTCTTATGCATGAAGAATTTAAGATAAACAAATACTCAATTTGTAAACCATCAACAGGTTATATGAAGAAATGTAATTTCGAGGCACCGTGAATCAATTGATGTTAAAAAAAAATTAAAGACAAAAGCTAACAAAAATTATCTCAATCAAGCAAAACAATAGAGAATCATACCTTGAAAATAGAGTTGTGCAAATGATGAAAAGGTAACAAAAATTAAGGAAAAAAGCCAACAAAAATTATCTAGAGAAACTAAACTGCATAAATGACACAAATATTAGGCGCGAGGCACG